>JAVKPL010000800.1:0-158200 GCA_032173675.1 Gastrolobium villosum
ACAATTGCAAAACCTGGGGAGAAATGGGAGATGACAAAGGATGTGGTCAACCCCAAACTGCTGTGGTTGAGGCAGTTAAATGGAGAGGCAAGAGTCTGGTTCCATTTTGTTGTCTCTAATATCATGCCTTCATCTAATCAGGCGGAGGTGAACTTGATGCGGTCTGTTTTGATTTCCACTATCATGAACAAGGGAAAGTAGAGTTGCCTACCCTTCTTCAAGATAGTATTTATGATATGGCCCATTCTGACACCAGTACATTCTCTCTTGGCCATTGCTCTCTGATTCAGCTGTTATGCCAAAAAGCTGGAGTTGATATTACTGATAATGGAGTGCTAGTCAAATTGCACCCCAAAATTGATGCCAAGCTGATTAGGGATCAGTTAAGAATTGGAGGGGAAGGTCCCAAGGGATTGACACTGGGGAGGAAGCAAGGGGAGAAGTCATAGGATTTTGACTTCGAAGAGCGAATTAGATCAGGGGAACAGTGGTTGAGAAATGGAGATACGCGTATGGGGCACTTACGTCGTCGCCTCAAATCTATGCAGGCGGGTCAGCAGTCATTCCAGACACATGTCATAAAGATGCTGAACGACATTTGTGTGGCCCAGGGACTTGAAACGTCCACTTTTCAGCCTGCTGTGTACCCTCATTCTGAAGAGGAGGATGCTTTCGAGGTAGCAGCTGCCGCCCATATGCGTGATGATAGCGAGTCCTCTGATGATGATGACATTGAGCTCCATGTTCAGGCCCCGGGTGGAGAGCCAGTTGCTGGGAGTCAGGATGGTGCCGGACCATCAGGAGCAGGGACCAGTACAGGTGCTGCACAGACAGATTATACACCGCTCCCGCAGTCTAACCCAGGAGACCCCTTTGACTCTGATGATGAGGCGACTGCATCTTTTGTGGAGTCATGATTTGCAGTTTTCCTGCTGTTATTTTATTTTTCTTTTTCTGTATCTGGTTATTTTGTTGGTACACTTATATTGGTTATTTTGTAAGCTGTTACTGTACATTGAGATCTCACTGTTTGTAGATTCACATTTTTGATAGTACTGATGATATTAATTGTATGTGAATGTGTTTCAGTGATCCACTGCTGTTTTAGATTTAAATTAGTTGCTGGGGACAGCAACGTTTAAATCTGGGAATTGTGGGTGTGATGTGATTGAATGGCAAGTGAATACTGCATGGAGAGGTCACACGAGTGGATGAGCCAAAACAGGGAACATCTCAATCTCTTTTCTTTAGTTTTTCTTAGTGTGGGTAATTTTTAATGTAGTTAGATGTTAGTGTAGTCTAGAATCTAGAATTAGGATAAAAACTTTTCATTTTCTTTTATGAAATTTCATGAGGATTTGATTGATCAGAGTTTTAGATGATTGATCAAATTAAGGATACAATCTTATGCCTTGCATGTTGAGAAATGAAATTTTTGCATGATTCATTCAATGTGTAAGAGTAGAGAGATTAGTTGTGATGCATAGAGAGGAAGTCAAGCATGCACTCTGAACTGTGAGGAAATTGAGCCTATACAGAAATTTTTGTTCAGAGAGCATTTCATTGCATGAGTAACTCTAGAACTTGCCTTGTTTCTTGTTTGAAATGGTTAATGATGCATAAGGTAGAGGAATTTTCTTCTTGGACCAGAAAGTTAAATGGTCAAACCTTAAGTTCCTGTTGCATGAACCTTTGAGCCTAATCTGTTGTTAATGTACCATCACATCCATTCCTTTAGACTGAAAAGTTCAGATAAGTGATAAGGGGTGGAGTGTTTTGTGGGAAGTAAGGTATCTTTGCAATAAGTGAACGAAAGAGATGTTTGAAACATGAAAAAAAGAGAAAAAAAAGGGTTGTAGAACACAAAGTGTTTAAGTTTTTGGAGAAGGTAAAGTGAAATGGTAAAAGACATAAAGTGTCTGAAAGAAAAAGGACAGAAAAAAAGAAATTTTTTGTAAAAGACACAAAGTGTCTGGAAGAAAATGAGGAAGAAAGTCAAAGAATGAAAAGGAAGAAAGATTGGGGAATTAGGAAGGAAATGACATATAATGTGATTCCCCCTTATCTAAATCTGATTCATTTGATCTGAACTTTTCCTGCCACAGAAAGCCTTACCTCTAGTCAAGCCATACACCAAGCCTCATTGCCAACCATGTTAAGACCTTTTTGATCTACCTTATAGATTATTTATGCCATGAATAATGAGAATAGGGGAAAGCCTATGGAAGTTTGAGTGCAGTGAAGAATGAGTGACATATTAATCCCTAAACACTAGTGTGCATGAGAGTTAAATTCTCACAATTTTTGAGAAGATCCTAGTGAGGGGGTGTGTCGTTTGGAAGTCTCTGTATGTCATCTGTACTAATCTGTTGAAAAGCATATAGGATGTTGTGCAAGTCATGAGAAACAAAAGATTGCATGGTTGTAAGTTGTATCAATGTGATCCCTTGTTGAATTCAGTCTATCCTCATGAGTTTCATTTGTAAGAATCTGGAATCCCTCTTTGTTGCAAGTGCATTACTGAGGACAGTAATGTCCAAATCTGGGAATTTTGATAAACTCCTAGTTCATCAGGTTTTTCAGCATAAATTAGGATTAATTTGTATGAATAATTAGTTGAATAAGGAGGTTAATGCCTTAATATTTCCTGAATTACAAGTTCTGAAAGCTTTGTGAAAATCTACATTGTCTTGTAGGGAAAGGAAGCCCAAAAAGCATCAAAAGAAGGAAGAAGATTCTGGAGGAGAAAATTGCCCAAGTGTTGAGCGCTAAAACGGCCACACTGACCGTTTTAGTGCGCTGCTGCAGTTTGAAGAAGGAAATTACTGGTGCTGAGCGCTAAAACGTCCACACAGACTGTTTTAGCGTGCTGCTGCAAATCAGAAATTGAAGCCTCTGGAGCTCAGCGCTAAAACGCTTACACTGAGCGTTTTAGCGCTCTAATGTGCAATTTCTCTCTGTTCTGAAACGCTAAAACGTTCGAATCAAGCGTTTTAGCGTTGAAGTCAGTTGAAAGCAGTTGGGAGGTTATCAGACATGGACGCTAAAACGCTCATTCAGACCGTTTTAGCGCCCAAGTCAGTTGAAAGCAGTTGGTTACGCATCAAGCCGGACGCTAAAACGCCCAGTTACGACCGTTTTAGCGTCCACATTATTTTTCAGCAGATTTGTAACACTATAAAATGCAAAAGGCCTGAAAAAAATAGGAGATAGTAGATAGTTTTCTCTCTCAATTGTTCTCTCTCCTCTCATATCAGATCTTAGGATCTGAATTCTTTCTTTTTAAATAATAATTCTTAGGAGTAGTGTAGCATTGCAATTGAAGATTGAAGATTCACTACCATGACAATGGAGTTTGTTCTTTCTTCTTCTCTTGTATTTAATTTCATTATGTCTGAGTAGAGTCCTTTGTAGTCTGATTCAATGGAACTCAAGTGTGTATTTATGAATAATTAATGTGAAGTTATGTTTTCCTATTATGTGACTTGTATGAAGTTGTCTTGATCAATTATTCTTGTTTATGAAATGATGTAGAACAGACATGTTTGCATTGTTTTAATGTTGACAACTTCATCATTAGTATTATAGTAGTCAAGACATTGATGCTATAATATTAATGTAATCTTAAGACCTTAGTAATTAATGCAAGTATTATGAAAAGAATCACCAAGACATTGAGGTTTCTGATTAATGTACCCATCAAGGTAGTAAGACATTACATCTTGATGATAAGTAAAAGGTTGATTAACATCACATGACAGAGAAGTCATGATGGAAATTTATTCATTCATAAATTCATACTTGAGGAAGATTGATATCTGACTACTATTTTAAATTATATTCATATCTTTGTGTTTTTAAACTTATCTTGTTTTATGCAATTACATTTCTAGTGACAAGAAACTCATGCAAATCAAATCTTTTTGGTTGACTCAAATCAATAACAAGTGGATAATCAGTGCTTGACACAATTCCTCATGGGAACGATCTTTACTTATCATTTTTATTACTTGTATGACTAGTGCACTTGCTAATTGGACAACACTGATCATTCAGCAATTAGGCAACTCTTTGCTAAGAAGGATGCAAAACCAAGATTGATCAGATGGGTACTATTGCTCCAAGA
This sequence comes from Gastrolobium villosum, assembly GCA_032173675.1. Lineage (NCBI taxonomy): Eukaryota > Viridiplantae > Streptophyta > Magnoliopsida > Fabales > Fabaceae > Gastrolobium > Gastrolobium villosum. Next base: position 4,127 of record JAVKPL010000800.1, read on the forward strand.
ATTTGATCTTGAGATTAAGGACCAGAAAGGAAGTGACAATAAGGTCGCTGATCACATATCTCGATTAGAGAGGAGGAGTTCACAAGAAGAGATCAGATCAAAGAAACATTCCCTGATGAGCAACTACTAATGATCTCTGAAAGGAATGCTCCTTGGTTTGCAGATATTGCAAATTACTTGGCTGCTGGTATAGAGCCGTACCATTTAAGTTACCAAGGAAGAAGGAGATTCCATCATGAAGCCAAGCAATATTTTTGGGACGACCCTTTGCTTTATAAAAGGTGTTCCGACCAACTATTTCGAAGATGCATTCCTGAATAAGAGCAACAGAAGATACTAGAGCAATGCCACAGTTTCCCTTATGGGGGACATTTTGCCGGAGCAAGAACAGCAGCTAAAGTACTACAGTCAGGTATGTACTAGCCTTCCCTGTTTAAAGATGCTAATATCTTTGTTAAAAAATGTGACAGATGCCAGAGAGCAGGGAATATTACAAGAAAACATGAAATGCCCCTTGTTCCAATAATAGAGGTTGAGTTGTTTGATGTGTGGGGCACTGATTTCATGGGACCTTTCCCACTTTCTTTTGGGAACAAGTATATACTTGTTGCAGTCGACTATGTGTCGAAATAGGTAGAAGCCATTGCTACCCCCACCAATGATGCCAGGATTGTGCTGAAGTTTATCAAGAAAAACATTTTCACCCGATTTAGAACCCCAGAGCAGTCATCAGTGATGGGGGTACACATTTTGTGAATAGACAATTCCAATCACTTCTGAAAAAATATGGAGTGTAACACAAAATTGCCACCCCCTACCACCCACAGACCAGTGGGCAGGTGGAGGTGTCCAACAGAGAAATAAAAAGAATCCTGGAAAAGGTGGTGAACCCAGACAGGAAGGATTGGTCCAGCAAACTAGATGACTCCCTATGGGCGTATCGAACAGCTTACCGAACACCTATTGGTTGCTCTCCATACAAACTGGTATTTGGAAAAGCCTGCCATTTACGTTTGGAACTCCAACACAAGGCATTTTGGGCAATCACTTTGTTAAACATGGATGTCGAATTGGCTGGGGAAAAGAGGTTGCTCCAACTGAATGAACTGGAAGAATTTCGGAGCAAGGCATATGAAAATGTCAACCTCTACAAGGAGCAAATGAAAAAGTGGCACGATAAAAAGCTGATCGACAAGGAGCTAGAAGTTGGAGACAAGATGTTGCTGTATCGATCCAGACTAAAATTGCTCCCTGGGAAGCTGAAATCAAGATGGGAAGGACCTTTTGAAATTACTGAAGCATTCCCTAATGGAGCATTTACCATTGCTCATGATACATCTAGAGCAACGTTCAGGGTAAATGGACACAGACTTAAAAAGTACAACAGGGGGATCAATGAGCATGATGAACAGACTTCTCATCTCAATGACCCACCCAAAGTTTGAACAAGGGAGCATCAAGTCGAGCTAAGACTATAAACGAAGCGCTATTGGGAGACAACCCAGATTTATTTTTATGTTTTGTTTAAAAAGAAAATAAGAAAATCTTTTGCTAACCATTGCAGGAAGCTAGTTTTGGGGTTGCTCCTGAGCAACCTGATCCCAAAAACCAGGAGCAACCGACACCTAGAACTTAGTTCTTCTGAACTCAAACTCTAGAGTAGATTGTTCCCACTTGCACCTTTTCGTCCAAGGGCCTGCAATGGGCCGCATATTTCACAGAAGAAGGAAGATTGAGTGGCTGAAGCAACGGCTGGACAATAGCTCCTGGTCGTAGCTGTCACACCACTCCAATCAACAGAGGTGGCAGTTTTCAAAAAGGAAGGAACCGTCAGAGCAGAGAGCAGTTACTTTTCCCACACGCATTAAAGCCCACGCTCCCCCTCCCCTGTCCACCACTCACCGTAACTCACATTCCCTTCTCTCTTCCCTTTATAAAGAAACACCAAACCACCTTCTTCATACCTGCAACTCTTTCAACTCTCAGAGAGCAAAACCTTTCACTTCTTACCACACTCCCCTAACTCAGAGCTTACACCTTGACACGCCAAAAAGCCATCATTCCTGTTGCTTCCGCTTCGAACAAAAGAACCCAAACAGGGAAAAAGCTTAAGGCACCATAATCGATCGGACAATCATACCTGAACGAGGCATCATCTTCAACTCCAAGCATGGAGAACTCGAGCGATAGATGGCAGAAGATATAACAACGCTGGACTGGGAACTGTTCGTTGAACCTCCCTCAAGAGCTCGTACCGAGTTTGTAACTGCATTCTTGGAGGGAGTAAAGAAGGAAGATCTCCCAAAACTCCTCATCAAAGGAGTGAAAATGGACTTCTCTCCTCAGGAGATCAACGAAGCCTACAACACGGCCTCTGTTCCCACTGAGCAAGACGCGTTCGAAAGATACTGTGCTGGCCGAGGAGATGAGGCCATGACTGGAGAGGTGCTCCGAGAAATAGGCACAAAGGGAGCAACTTGGGGAACCAGGGAGTCTATCCTGAGGATACACCTCAAGTTCGAGGCAAAGGTATGGATGCATTTCATAAACTCTCGTCTGATGCCTGTAAGCAATGACTCTAGAGTTAACTGGGAAAGAGCAGTGCTGGTTTTCTGCATCTTGACCAAGAAGAAGTTTGATGTTGGAAAATAGTATACAAACAGTTGGTGTCAAATGCACCAAGGAACTCCCCCTTCTTCTTCCCCTGTCTGGTCACAGAAATGTGCCAAAGGGCTGGTCTGAAAGCCACTACTCCGATTCAGGAGGAAACCATCCCAGAAGGGGCAAACATTGACCAGTCCATGATAAAAAGAATCAGGGACAACGAAGGAATGGAGAGTGAGGGGGAGGAAGAAAAAGAAGAGAAGGAAGAAAAAGAGGAAAGGGAGGAAGAAGAAGAAAATGAAATCTCAGGCAGTGTGAAGGAAGAACTTGGGAGAGCTCAAAGGAGGGAGAAACTTCCCTTTAAGAGAGCCTCCACAACATAAGTAAGGAAAAGAGGCAGTTTCTGGTTAAAACAAGTGACACGACTTGTCACACTCTGTTTGGGCTCGGCGCAGATCTTCTGGCTATCCAAGTGCAAGCCTTAGAGGAAACAGTCGGAAAGGAGCTGCAAGCTTTTAAAGAAGCCACCTTGCTCATCGAAAAAGAAAAGATAGCCCTGCAGAAAGAACTAGACCAGATAAAAAATGCTGAACCTCATCCTCAGAAAAAGAAGATCGAAGAATGGGAAGGATCTTCAAACTTGCTGAATACGGTTAAGGACCTGGTGGAAGCAGTGGAATCACTGAAGAAAATGGTGGAAGAGAAAGAACAGGCCCATGAAGAAGAAAGGAATGACTGGAAAGAGGAGATTAGGCTCCTAAGGGATGAATTGATGAAGAACAGAGAAGAAGATATTCAACTCAGACTGTACTGCAGGGCTCGTGATCAAGTCTTTGCCAGTAACTGGGGAGAAAAATTCAAGGGGCAGACTCCATATCCACCATTCCCAAATATCTTCCCGCCAGAAGCAGTGATGACTGCTCCCTACAGTGGCGCAAATCAAGAAATCGAGGAGCAATAAGGGTCGCTCCGGTGACCCCAGGTTTATTCGTTCTCTACTCATTTAACTTGATTAAATTTTCTTGGAACGAATGCCTGAATATTTGGAGTGAATTGTGTCTGACTTGCTCTTAGAAAAAAAAAAAAAACCTTTATGGTGTACCAGGGACTCGCCACCCTGATTTACTTGTTTTTCAAAAATTCTTGCTTTTAGTTCTTGTTTAGTTTACCGTCTTGAGCGTCCTGATCTAACCATTGATTCTTCTGTTCAGATTTTTGCTCCTTGAGATGATGTGAAGATTTTACAGTGTCAGACAAAGCAATATAGAGCATCAATCTGATTTGGAGCAACACCAAGCTCAGAAACACTACACAAGGATCGGATGCTCCAGTACAGAAAGCAAATAAAGGAAGCAATCAGGAGCCTCCACGTCAGCATCAGCAGAGAAGGTGGAGGTGTCTCCCTGCTATAGTACAGAAGCAGGAAAAAGAAGCAATCAGGAGCCGCCACATCAGTTATAGCAGAAATAGTGGGCATGTCTCCCTGATCCCAGAATTCTTGCGCACAAAGAGAAACCAAAAACAAAGGGGACCACTTCCATCAAGTGCTGCGCTGGCAAGGAGCAAGGCTGCGATTGGAGATTATTCCTATGAAGAGCTGAGTTGGCAAGGAGCAGAGCAACCATTGGAGAGGATTTGAAGAAAGCACAGCCCTTGATGAAAGGAACAGTGAGGATTAAATGAAGGTCTCTATAAAAGGAACATAGCAAACAACCAAAAAGAAGAGACATTCTAGGATAGTTTTATTATTCCTTTTGTTTTTCTTTAGAAAAATGCTCACTAGGAGCTAACTTTCCCTAAGTAGGTAAGGGTTCCATAGAAGTAATCCCTTTTGTCTTAGGATAACTTTGTAAGGAACACATATTTTATAAATGAAATCTGAGTTGCTCTTTGGTTTAATATATTGATTCTGTGAAACCCCTTGGGCTGCAACTCATCCTGGGACCACTCGGTCGATGAAACACTGACAGGAGCATGTGGAGCAGTCTCAAGATCTTGGGGTAGTTTAGCCTGAAGAAAGGAGGGAGAAAAACCCGGAATGAGGAGCACTGTCATGTGAATCCATGCTCTTTTGAGAAGGCAACATGGTTTCCTTGTGTGTAACTCTAAGACCTCTGGAGTAAGCTGGGAGTAAGGCCTTGCTCTCTTCTTACCCTAAGGCAAAGTAAAGGAAGGAGCAGATTTCACTTATAAAATATGCTACCAAGCAGGGTTAACCAAAGGGATGTAAATATGGAGCCCGTGAATACCTATTTAACTTTCTTAAAAAATCAACCCCACATCAATCTTTTGTTGCAACTCTTTCCACAATATTTTACTTGTGTTTACCCTGTTAATTTTACTCTCATCTCACTGATTACTTTTGAACTACTTCAAATTGATGCCTTCATATTCGATGATTATACTAAGTTATCACCGCTATCATCTAGGTTCAGAATGGTTAACATTGTTTAAGTAGCTGACTAGAGATTGCTCTCTGTGAAGCTTGGTCGAGAATAGTTACTTTTCTTTATTTTTGCAAACTAAGTTTCCTTGAACGTTTCTTACTTCACAATTGCTCCCTGAGGATGATAAATCGGGGGCTATAACACCCTATATTGCTTGACACGTACGCTTGCATATAGTCGAAGAGGGTTGCTCTTAGACAGAGTAAATTGCTCCTGTTGGCAAATCTGACTGTTGCTCTGTGCTCTTTCTCCTACAACATAAATTATTCCCGAGCAGCTCGCGGTCCGACCAAGCATAGACCCACATGCATATCATAAAAGCACATTGCATATAAAAGCTCAACAGCATTTCCAAAACATCAAAAGCATGTAACACAGCATGCATAAACCACATCCCCATGGGACATGGTGGAACCACAACATGGCTAAACCGAGGACACGAAAGCTTACCTTGCAAGTAATCAATCCAAGCAAGAGTCCAAACAGCTCAAATCCAACACATCAGATCACAACCCGATTTAGGACCAGCAATCGTATCAATACTCAAAGCTCATAAACATAAGCATAAAGACTACGTTTTTCCTTTTACGTTTTACGTCTTAAGGCTTCCCACAAAGCCCTTAAACCCTTAGGTTCTGACTTAGATAATTAATTCCAGAAGTACCACTTCATCAACTAGGGTCCATAAACCCATAGATCAGTTGTGTATGAACAATACTTCACTTTTCATCGAAATCCCAGAATATCCGGATATATGTCGGCGGCATATCCGGATATCAGTATCCGGATATCTCACTGACCATATCCGGATATCTAGAACCCCATATCCGGATATCGATATCCGGATACTGTATCCGGATGTCAATATCCGGATATTTCGTGATAGAATGCAGTTTCTGCATTTCGCGAAGATATCCTTCCAAGGTTGGGTTTTTAACCCATTGTAACGTCCAAGCATGCATCTTTATTCATTTTTAGGTTCATGTTATGGCTGGTTACTTGTTTAACCCATAACACACCAAGACTTCACCTTTAAGCAACAAAAGCTCATGATCAAGGTTGATGACACTTACCCAAGCTCAAGAACAGAGGAAATGATGCTCTTGGAGCTCACCAATAGCTCCCCAATGCTGACCAAACACAGTACACGAAAATGACACCTCCAAGGTTGGTTCTTTCTCACCAAAGGTGACACTATGAAGCTCCAAAAGCCATCACCAAGGTTCTCACTCTCCAACCCTCCAACTCAGCCCTCAACACTGACTCACACAGCCACCAAACTCAGAAAGGAATCTCACCTCATACTCACAAGGCTACACCCAAGTGTTTACAAGGAGGAAGTGTGAAGAAATCATGAAGGATGAGGAAGAAAATGGTCACAAGCTCTCCAAGAGGAAGAAGGCAGCAATGGCACAGTGGCTGCAGCCCCTCAACCGCCCAAGTCACATAGGAATTTAGGTTCTAGGGTTTTGTGCCCTCTAATAAGTGTATATATAGCCACTTGGTCATTTAACGCGCAGTATTAGCATTAATAGCTACGCAAAATATTTTAATCCCAAACTTTGGAATCTTAACCTACTCAATTTTCTAAGATTTTTCATATTTTTATTTTATTTTCCGGAGTTCCTTTCCAGTACTCGTTTTTCCATAGCCAGTATTAGTTCTGGCATCGGTTCTCATTATTTTGACTGGAACTCGTTTTACAAGTCCTCAATATTATTCTAGTAATTATCATACACTTATTATAATTTTCCGGGATACTTCACCGTTACGCATTTATACCGGGTAGCAGAACCGATATCTGCGCTTTTCGCCCGAAAAGTGACTTTAGCATTATTACCCACTTACTATAATTATTACAGCCTCATAATAATTATTAGGGTCAATTATGGAATTATTTCCTAATTATCACATTTATTTAATTAATCTCCTTAATTAGCGGTGCGGGTTCTTACACTTTCCCAAAGCTACCTCTAACGCCCTCCCTTGTATGCATCCAAGAGAGTCGTTTGCTAAGCAGAATTAGAGTCTTTAACGTCACTTTAGCTACCGAAGAATCTAACTTTAGTGTTTCTAATCAAACTTATAGTTGAAATCGGTTTACTTCTAGAAATCAGAGTATGTTTTCAAAATTGTCTTAAATTGTTGAAAATATTATTTCCCCGGCAAACCGTACTGTCTTTAGAAATTCGTAAAACATCAGTTATGATGATTTTAAAAAATATTCCTTATGATCTAGAAAGAGCACGTCTGGGGCTTCGCGTGCATATAAAATAATAGTAAATCGGAGTTCGTTTGCCCCTTGAAACATAACCCGTAAGGTGCTTGTAACACTGTTTTAAAAATCAGCACCTAAAACGTTCAAAAATCCTTTTCGCAAAACGTTTCCAGATTTTTCCAAATCAGCCGCTGTTCATGAAAGGCTAAAACAGAATTTAAGATAATAGTTTCTACAGTCATCCAAGTGCTCAAATTATAAAGCAATACAGTCATCCAACAATTAAACATCAACAACAAAAGTCCAATCATCAGTAAGTATCAGCGCCTTCAAATGCTCTTTCGTCCTCCTGCCATTTTATGAAAATAGCAGCCCCAAAGGGGTGAGAATAATCCCAGTAGTGTGGCAACAAAACCAATAACGCAACAGTATTAAACTAGGCACAAAATCATAAACAGACACTTCAACATATCCCTTTTCCTTTTCTTTTTCATCATATATATAGTAATGCATATATAACGCCTTCCTTTTGCGCTCATAGCACCGTGGTGCGTTCAATACACAGTGGATATCCCATAAATCAGCACCCTCAAAGGTGGATTCCAACTGTGGCCTATGTGGACGGATGCCAAGTGTCCCATGCCCTAGTACCGGAGGGATGCCTATATGATACGTGCTCAAACACATGGTCCTGTACATAACTATTCTATTTTGCAAGGCTATATGAATTTGGTACATGCATGCCATGCTATGCTTTCACACACAAAGCGGAAAAATAGATGCGGTATGATGTAAGATGCATGCTTATATCATTCTTTTCATACACGTTATGCTGCCACATAACAACTTTACCTCATAATCATATTGCCATCAAGGCATTTTCATGGCAGAATACTTTCATCATAAGGAACATTATTTTACTGAGTATGGAGCATCATGTTACAACTTCATACACTAGTCAATAGTCACATTAGGTAATATCGCCTAACACTTACCTTGTGTGCCTTAAATAATTACCAAACAGCAGCGAAATATCCTACGTTTCTCACTATTTATGCGCACCTAAATCAAGTGCAATAAATCAGAATTATATGCCACAACATTCCTACCTAAAACATAGGTCTTTAAATCCCCTTTTCAATTAAATTCCCATTCTGCCTACAAGGTTATTAGTCTTCCCAACGTTTAATAGTGAGCAAAATATAGCAGCATTTTCCTCACTAAAATAGTGAGCAGAAAATCATTTTACAGCAACATTTTACAGCAAAATAGTGAGCAGAAAACAACAACGTTTTTCTGAAAAACAGTGAGCAGAAAACAACAACATTTTTCTTAAAACAGTGAGCAGAAAATAGTAACGTTTTTCAGCAGAAACAGTAATGTTTTTCCACAGAAAACAATAACATTTTTCAGCAGAGGACAGTAACTTTTTTTTAGCGGAAATAGTGACATTTTTTAACAGAAACAACAATGTTTTACAGCAGCAGAGAACAACATACAACAGCCTTATATGTGGGAAACTAATTTAGAACAAGACTTAGCTTATATTAGAACTTACCAAATCAGAATTGATTTTATCAAGACAAACATATCAAGGAGAATTTACTCCCCAACCCTACTGCTTCATACAAGGTGTGCTACAAGGGCCTAAGCATGCTATTCATAGTATAGTGTTTCATAGAATTTTAAAGGCATACAAGTTATCACCTAACAGCCCCACAATTATCTTTTTATTATGCTCATCCTATGGTCCAAGACATAACATAGCAGAATTTTTAAGAGTCCAGAAATCAATTTAAAGGCCATCTCTAAGCATTTTCCACGGTTAAATAGAGGAAGGAAGAAGGTCTAAAAATCTGTGTTTACCTCTTGTAGTGCACACTAGTTGACCAAGGAGCAACACCTCACTTTCTAAGCTCCACTAAGCAACAAGTTCAACCTTCCTAATTGATGACTTGTGCGCACAAATGGGGGTGGAAGGACATCTTGAGTCAGAACCTACATGCAAGGTGATATCTCCATCAAGCAATCATGGTAGGAGAAGACAATGAAGAAGGAAAGTACACTATACCCTTGGATGGATGAGCTCGGCCGAACATTGAGGCAAGGAGAGGAATGCTTGCACTATATTTGTTGCCTAAGGTCCACGGTTGGTAGCAAGGAAGGAGGGAATGGTGTGCAATTTTTCTGAATGTCTACACCCTACACTCTTACGGTTTTCAAGAGGAAGGAGGAAGGTATAAGGTGTAGTTTTTATTTCTGTTTCAAGAGCCTAAGTTCAGCCTACACTTCAACGCATAAGGATGGAAAGAGTGAGGAGTTTAGGGGCTGATTTAAAGCCATCCAACAATGCATAAACTTAACTTGGTCCTCACACTTGGAGCGCTCAAGGGGGGGTCAAAGAGTGCAGAATTTTCTGCCCAAGCAAAAGACATGCAATCTGACTACAAGATCCACATTGGCTGCATGTCTTAAAAGCTGCCTAAGTTTGGAAGGTTCAGCAAGCAATTAGCTTGCCTTCTAACACTCACTATACGTATGGGACAAGGGAAGCAAGGGTAAGGCTGACTCACATGATTAGGATGCAGTCAAAGTGCAGAATTCTGGTGAGCCACATGCACACAAGTGGAGAGGAAAACAAGATAAGCTATGCCATGTGGAGATTACTAACTAATAGGGGCTGACTTGTTGAATCACTTAAAATGAGGTTAGGGTAATTTGCTAATGGATTTGGGTTGTTTCAAGAGTACTTCTCAAGGCCTTAAGGCTTCAGCCCAACAAACATTTGGGACAAAAAAATATACAAGCCTAAAAATGATACTAACTTGGGTACTAACCCAAAAATTATAAGTCCCCAAGTCCTTCAATTATTTTTAATTCTTTTTATATGTTACTACAAAATCATTCCTACATCTTTTAACTACATGCCTAAAATAATTTCTCACCTATCATTATAATTCCAATAATTTTCCTAACTCAATATTAATTCCACACTAGTAACCATACAATTCGAATTCCAACCAATTATTACATGAAACTCTAATTTTCAAACGCGCATTCTTATGCCTTATAGTATTTAATGTATTTTCCTTATTTACGTGGGATGTTACACTACCGTTCCCAGATTTAGAGAATTAATGTAACACCCCGTCTTAACCCGGTTTGTTAACATGTCATCGTATTAAGCCACGCTTAATTAAATATTGTGGAATATCTTTCTCTTTTCAATTATGACGTCATTATCATTACCAAGTTGAATTACTTAATTCATTTTCATAAAACATTGCCTGTATGTAAATTGCAAGACATCTAACTGAAATACCTCATAATATAAAATATAAAGTGAGTATCTAAGGTCACGGATGTACAACACGTAGTCCGGACAATATTCTGATACATTATACAACTAACGTCTGAAAACATAAAGACAAGTCAATGTGGCATGGACAATCCCCATGCTCACCAAATAGGGCAACAAAGCCCAACAACAGTCTCAAAAGCAACAACATAATTGTAACAGCCCGTGTTAACCCGGATTGTTAACATACTATCGTATGAAGCCATGCTTAATTAAAATGCGGAATAACTTTTTCTTTAATTCAATTATGACATCATTAACCTTAGCCAACTTGATTACTTAATCAATTTCATAAAATACTGTCTGTATGTAAATTGCAAGACAACTAACTGAATACCTCATATATAAATATAAGATGAGTATCTAAAGCCACAGGACTACAACACATAGCCTAGACCAAAAATCTTGATACTTTAATACAACTTTAACTAAAAAGACAATAACAAGTCTGTGTGGCATGGACAAACCACATGCTCACCAAATAAGGCAACAATGCCCAAAAGCAGTCTCAACATAATATCATAATCAAAGCGGGAAAACATAACAACAGTCAACATCCCGCATGTCAGCACATCAGCAAAACACAGATAAGTCTAACTCAGCTCTGGCCTCCTGCCACCTGAGCCCTCAACATTACCTGGACCTGAAATAAGCGTCCCCAAACGTGGGGTGAGATATCTAAACAAGAGATCTCAGTAAGACAAGGGGTCCTCAAGGATCTTCCACCCCAAGCTCACTTACATGTGCAATATAAGTTCAAAAGCAGTATTTCCAATATTAGTTCCAAAACTATGCAGTGCAACAGATATTCATGCCATGTGTGTTTATACAATCTACTAGCCAGAGAAATGTAGGAATACGTCTATACCCACATAAGTACAAGGAACATCGCTTGCACCTCACCCACAGCCTCACCATCTTATATGTACCACATACTCAGGCTTACCGTATAGGTGGACATCACATGCATATCATAAAAGCACATTGCATGTAATAGCTCAACATCATTTCCAAAACCTCAAAGCATGTAACACAACATGCATAAACCACATCCCCATGGGACATGGTGGAACCACAACATGGCTAAACCGAGGACACGAAAGCTTACCTTGCAAGCTAGCTATTCAAGCCAAGAGTCCAACCACTCTCAAGTCCAAACACAACAGTATCACAATCTGTTATGGACCAATAATATATCATTAATTATGCATCACAAGCATACAACTTAAAGACTACGTCTTTCCTTTACGTTTTACGTCTTAAGACTCCCAACAAAGCCATAAGCCCTTAATCATATGATTCTGACTTAGTTCAATAATTACAGAAGTTCAACTTCCTTAATCTAGGGTCCACAAACCCCCCAATAGCCTACTGTTCACACAGCACAGCTACTGTTCTGCGAAATCTCAGAATATCCGGATATTACAAGGGACATATCTGGATATGAAATATCTGGATATCACACTGACCATATCCGGATATACCATATCCGGATATCCAGATCCCGTATCCGGATACCATATCCGGATATTGATATCCGAATATCTGTTCGACAAATATCCAGATATCTCACGACAGAATGCAGTTTCTGCATTTCGTGAATATCCAGTCCAAGGGGTCCAACTTTAACCAATTATAGACACTTAAACATGCATTTCTAGGTGTGTTTAACCTTCCCCACCCTTAAGTTATCAACTTAGATAAATACATGCATCAAGGTTCCATTTTTAAGCATATAAACTCAAGTTCAAAGATGGTGATCATACCACAAGCCAAAAGCAGAGGTAGATGATGCTGTTGGAGCTCACACAACAGCTCCAAAGACTGCCTCCCCACAGTGCACGAAAATGCACACCAAGATGAGTCATTTCTTCACAAAGGTGGCTTCTTGGAGCTTCCACAACCAAGGAGAAGCTCACAACTCTCACTCAACACAACTCAGCCCTTCCACACCCCTCTAATAGTGTCCAAACTCATAATATAAGGCTCTCCACACACAAAAACCTCAGCCACACACAACCATGGTGCAAAGAGGGAATGAAGGTGAAGGAAGGTGGTCACTTTGGAGGTTTGTCTATGGAGGAAGGGGTGAGGACACAAGAGGGCACTCAGCTGCTGCACACACTCACGTAGAAAGCCAATATGGCCTAGGGTTTTGTGCTAAGTTAGCATATATAGGGGTTTAAGCCATAACGCGCAGTATTAGTTTTAATAGCAACGCAAAAGATTTTGATCCCAAACTTTGGAATCTAAACCTACACATTTTTCTAAGATTTTTCATATTTTTATTTTATTTTTCGGAGCACCTTTCCGGTACGCGCTTTTCCATAGCCAATATCAGTTCTGGCATCAGATTTCATCATTTTGACTTGAAACTCGTTTTATAAGTCCTACATAATATGCTAGTAATTATCATGCACTCTTTATAATTTTCCGGGATACTTTTCCGGTACGCATTTATACCGGGTAGCAGAACCGATATCTGCGCTTTTCTTCCGAAAATCGACTTTCAGCATTTTTACTTACTCACTATAATTATTTAAGTCAAATAATAATTATTAAGGTCAATTATGGAATCATTTCCTAATTAATACATAGTTAATTCACTAATTACCTTAATTAGCGGTGCGGGTTCTTACAATAATCATAAATGAAGCTAAACATAATAGCAACAGGCATATCCAACATATCAGCACAAGCATGTAAAATCAACTAAGCTCCGGCCTCCTACCGCCAGAGGCATCATCCCCCAAATTACCTAAACCTGAAATAAGCATCCCCAAATGTGGGGTGAGATCTCTAAACAAGAAATCTCAGTAAGACAAGGGGTCCTCAAGGATTTTCCACCCCAACCTCACTTACATGTGCAAATATAAGTTCAAAAGCATTTATTCAATATAAGTTCCAAAATAGTGCAATGCAGCAGATAATCATGTCATGTGTGTTAATAAACTATTCTACTGATTAGAGAAAAGTGCAAGAATACGTCTATTACCCACTCAGTACCAGCCCTTGCTGTACCCGCCTACAGGACCGCCCCTTGGCCTCCTGTCTAGGCGTAACACCACATACATATTATAAGAGATTGCACTTAACAGCTCCATAACATTTCATAAATAATACATGAAAACCACATCATGCATATAAACCATCCCCCCATGGGAAATGGTGGAACCAAACAATGGCTAAACCGAGGACACGAAAGCTTACCTTGCAAGCTAACAATCCAATGCCAAGAGTCCACACAGCTCAAGATCCAAACATAGCAGAATCACAATCTAATTTAGACCAATAATTATATCAACAACAATGCTCATAAGCATACACATAAAGACTACATTTTTCCTTTACGTTTTACGTCTTAAGGCTTCCCACAAAGCCATAAGCCCTTAATCCCTTGATTCTAACTTAGTTTAATATTTACAGAAGTCCAACTTCCTCAAACTAGGGTCCACGAACCCATAAATCACATTTGTATGAACAGTAACTTACTGTTCATCGAAAACTCAGAATATCCGGATATTTGTCGGGGGCATATCCGGATATCTATATCCGAATATCAAGACCCCATATCCGGATATCAATATCCGGATATCATATCCGGATACCATATCCGGATATCATATACGGATATTTCTCGACATAATGCAGTTATGCATTTCGCGAGATATCCTTCCTAAAGGTGGTCCATTTCATGCATACAGAAGCTTAAACATGCGATTTAAGGTGTGTTTAACATTACCCAACGTTACGTTATGATCAAAGGTTCATTAAATGTATCAAGGTTCCATTTTTAACCACTTAAACTCATGATCAAAGGTTGTGAGGCTTACCAAGGTTCAAAACAGAGTAACAATGGCTCTTAGAGCTCACCAATCAGTCTCCAAGGTTCTGTTTTCCCAACAACACGAAAATGGCATCAAGGTTGGTCTTCTACTTTACCAAGATGAACACTTGAAGCTTCAACAACCAAGTTAAAGGCTCCAATAACTCAAGGCAAGGGAACTCAGTTCCCAACCCTCACAAGCAGTGGCTGAACACCCAGCAAGGCTACGTCTCACCCTTACAATGATGCTCACAAGTGTATGGAAGGAGAAGGAGAGAAGGATCAAGGAAGAAACAAGCAAGAGAGACCACTTGGCTCACCAAAATGGGAAAGACCAGTAATGGAACAGTGCACACACTCCCTGACCAGCCATCACTCACGTAGGAATCACCCAAAATGCCTAAGGTCTTGTGCTAATAGCCATATATATAGCCACTTAATAACTAACACACAGTATTAGCGCTAATTGCTACGCTTAGCATTTTAATCCCAAACTTTGGAAAGGTCATCAATGTGTTTCTTCAACTCAGCCAACTCCGGTGGCGATATCCGATATGGAGCTAATGAAATAGGCCCCACACCAGGAAACAGATCTATGGAGAACTCTATCTCCCTCAGTGGCGGAAACTCAGGAATCTCCTCAGGAAACATGTCGAGGAATTCCCCTGCTCTCAAGGCTCTCATAGCCTGTAGGACTGAAATGAACGGTGAAGAACTGGCTGTGGACCCACACGGAGACATCACCACTCTCTTGGCACAGAAATCAATCAAAGCATAGTTTCTGGAAAACTAATACATGCCCAGAATAATCTCTAAGTTGGCCATCGGCATTCCTATGAGATCCACCGAGAAGTCACGGCCATCCCACTGAAATGCCACATCACGATGAACAGTGGAGGAATCACACCTTTCTCCAGTGGCGGTAGTCACCCGCAATGGTGGAGAAAGCACAGACATGGGAAACTCATGCCCCACAACAATCGGGGTAGCAATGAAAGAATGCGTAGCCCCGGAGTCAAACAATACATCAACATAAGATCCACCAACTGTGATAGTAACTCTCACAAGGTTCAGAGCTCGGTCTGACTGCTGACGATCCAAGGTATAAACTCACCCCGTGGCAGGTGGCACAACAGGTGCCGAGGGTGGTGGAAGGAGAACCATCTGAAGTGGAACTGCCTGTACTGCAGCAGTTCTCGCCGTCGATGATGGATAATCTCTAGCATAGTGGCCCTCCTTGCCACACTGGAAACAAATAGTCTAGCCGATAGCATACGTGAAAGTAAACTGGCCTTTGAAGGCCGATGCATGTAAGGTGTAAAACAAAAATTTTACTGCGGAACATACATGCACACATAGGTTCATGCTTTAAGACAGCATGATGTTACCTTGTTTTTGGCCTGATCAGTCAGGGAGATCAGATGTCAGGCTTGAAGGGTTCAAACCCTCTAATGGTGATCCACACCACCGTTCGTCAATGATGCAAGAACCTTTTCTTGAAAGCCACCAGATGAACACCACAGTGAGGCTTGCTATGCGCACAAGTGGTGAAGGTGGAGGCTAGATATTCTGTTTGGAAAGGTGTAGTGAACTACCCTACAGAATGGTGCATAGATGGAGGAGAGTTGACTAGGTTTTCACAAAACCCTAAGGTGAGGAACAAGTGTTATATGCGCACACTTGGAGAGGAGGAGGGATTTAAATCATTCAAAATGAAAACAAAATTTCAAAACCATTTGAAATTTGCGCATGAATTAGGGAGGATAAGGTGGAGCTGTTGCAAAACAAATTTTGCCAACAACCTCCAATCTTATCCACATGAAATTAAGTTCAAAATAATTTAAACTTAAATTCATAAACTATCATATAGTATATACTTTTCATGCACATAATTCAGCCCTAGAAGGGGTCCAAATATATTGAGTAGTTGCATTCAAAATTTGAATCAACTCACCCACTGATTCCCTCAACCACCAAATCTGAATGGAGCTTTGTTTTAAGT
Source organism: Gastrolobium villosum (assembly GCA_032173675.1). Taxonomy (NCBI): domain Eukaryota; kingdom Viridiplantae; phylum Streptophyta; class Magnoliopsida; order Fabales; family Fabaceae; genus Gastrolobium; species Gastrolobium villosum. Next base: position 20,582 of record JAVKPL010000800.1, read on the forward strand.
GATAAGATGTCATTCTTATCACTTAAACTTGCGCACCAAACAGCCAAGGAAGTGCTCCAAAGATGCTTCATGATCCAAGGAATATGCTCCAATAAGATCCTGTCTTATCCTTTTATTATGAAACAACTTTTCAAAACCAATTCAAATTCGAATTCAAACACTTGAATTCAAACGTTCAAACATTCAAATTCAAAATTCAAAATTCAAAATTTCAAATTTCAAATTCAAAATTCGAATTTCAAAATTCAAATCCAAATTCAAATTTCAAAATTCAAATTTCAAATTTCAAATTTCAAATTCAAAATTTGAATTTCGAAATTCAAATTCTAAATTCAAATTTCAAAATTCAAATTTCAAATTCAAAATTCGAAATTCAAATATTTGATTATTAATCTAACTAATTAAATTAATTAGTAATGGCTTGGACTATCCAAGCCCATTACTAAACTCCATGCACCACCCACCCATTTAGGTGGGCTTCCAAACAGCTTCTTGGGCTAACAACCATTATTAGGCCCAATACCTTTAAAGCTAGTCCATCATGACTACAAGGTGATAGTGTGTGACCCATTAGGTCCAACTTAGCTTCTGACATAACTGGGCTTGGGCCCAACAAGCTCACAACCCAATTAATGACAACACAGAGCACTAGTAATGCTTTGTTGCCCCAGAACTAGTCAGATTAATGACTTGATCAACCTATTGCACATATTTGGTTACCGTATGTATTTCCCTTCGTCTCGGTTATCTTCCCATTAACCTAGGGTAAGGAAATGTATCGACCCCTGCGGTTTAGGGTAAGCTTTATTCGAAATAGGGAATCTTCAATTTACTGACTCTAAAGGCATATCATCTCATGATCTCTTTTACTATGCATAGATTCCCGAGTCCATGTAAATGTCATCCCGATTTCTCCGGTTTACAGATAACCTAACCTCTCACAGAGATTTGACGAATTCCTTCAGCTTATTACCCTAGCCCTGTGCCCTTTAAGGACACGCCCAACAGTATACCTATGAGTCTCCATGTTTCAGGCAGACGAGGCATACAATCAAAACATGCCTTCAAGAACACAGTCTAGGTAATAACTTCTGGTCTAAGGAAAGACATACCCAAACATAAAGAGATTACTCTAATGACACTATCTGTGAGATTTCCTCATAGAGTCTCTTTTGGGTCTGTTCAGTGCGAGCTATACTCTTATAGGTCCACCCACGACTTTAGCTAAGATATCTCCATATCTGCAGCTCATGAGGTCTTTACCTTGTATCCATATACAAGTAGATAAGTCGTACTAGTCTTTACTCGAGATCACTGATCCCCAAACTCAGTGTCTCTAGACTAGGAACATATAATTAGGAATAGACATGCAATATCCTTGAATCCTCATGATCGTGATCTCATCACAGATACTCAAGAGATACCTGTTCTATTCCAATGGGTTTATCCAGTTCGTTCATATAATATTAACAGTAATATCGAGACACAATATGAAACTGAATAAATAGTGCTTTCATTTATTTGCGACAAACAAAGTTCTACATCTAGTGTCCTTTATTTAATCAAAAGATTGTCTCTAGGACACCCATATGCTAACAAGGTCCCACTTGGCCTAGAGCCAATCAGACCTAAGTCGTATGCCCAAAGCCTCATAATGACTATCATGTTTTCTCTGAGAAACAGCCTTTGTCAGAGAATCGGCCAGGTTATCGTCTGTGGGAACATAATCCATTTTTACATCATTCCTATCAATGATTTCTCTAATCAAATGATATCTGCGGAGCACGTGTTTAGATCTTTGATGAGACCAAGGTTCCTTTGACTGCGCAATGGCTCCTGTGTTGTCGCAAAGCAACTGTATGGGCTCATCCACGCTTGGAACCACCCTTAGTTCATTTACGAACTTCTTGATCCACACTGCCTCCTTAGCTGCTTCTGAAGCAGCTATGTATTCAGCCTCTGTCGTTGAATCTGTTGTTGTCTCCTGCTTGGAACTTTTCCAAGACACTGCCCCACCATTTAAGGTGAATACGAATCCTGACTGTGACTTGCAGTCATCTTTGTCACTCTGAAAGCTGGCATCAGTGAACCCTTTCACTGTTAACTTATTAACCCCACCATAGACCAGAAACGCATCCGTAGTTCTTCTTAAGTATTTAAGGATGGTTTTGACTGCCGTCCAGTGACCCTCTCCAGGGTCTGACTGGTATCTGCTCGTAATGCTTAAAGCATATGAGACATCTGGTCTCGTACATATCATGGCATACATGATGGATCCAATAGCCGAAGCGTATGGAATTCCACTCATGCGATCCTTCTCAGGCTGTGACTTAGGACACATAGCCCTTGATAGGTGTACCCCATGACTGACAGGAAGAAAACCCCTTTTCGACCATTCCATGCTAAACCTCTTTAGCATCTTGTCAACGTACGTGGATTGAGATAAACCCAGCAGCCTCTTGGATCTATCTCTATAGATCTTTATACCAAGTATAAAGGCTGCCTCTCCCAAATCCTTCATGGTAAAGTTTTCTGAAAGCCACTCTTTCATTATTTTTAATGTGGGGATGTCATTTCCTATTAGCAATATGTCATCTACATAAAGCACTAGGAAGACGACATTACTCCCACTAACCTTTCTGTAAACACAAGGTTCATCCTCGTTCTTGATAAAACCGTTACTCTTAACGACTTCATCAAAACGTATATTCCAACTCCTTGATGCTTGCTTTAGCCCATATATTGACCTTTGTAGTTTGCATACCATATGCTCCTGATCTTTGTTTTCAAAGCCTTCAGGTTGTGTCATGTACACTTCCTCCTTCAAGAACCCATTCAAGAAGGCGGTCTTGACATCCATTTGCCAAATTTCATAGTCGTGGTATGCTGCTATTGCAAGCATGATCCTAATAGATTTGATCATGGCAACTGGTGAGAAAGTTTCATCATAGTCAACTCCTTGTCTTTGACGATACCCTTTCGCCACCAACCTAGCTTTGTAGGTTTGAACGTTGCCATCTGCATCAGTCTTTCTTTTAAAGACCCATTTATTACCGATAGGAACTATTCCTTGCGGTTTAGGAACCAAGGTCCATACCTTGTTCTGATACATCGAATCCATTTCAGATTCCATGGCATCAAGCCATCTTGAGGAGTCAACATCTTTGACCGCCTCCTCGTAGTTACTTGGTTCATCATCCTCAACAGTTTGCTGATTCTCAATCACAAACCCGTACCTTTCAGGTGGATGGATGACCCTCGTAGATCTATGGAGTTGTGTGTTTACTTCTCCATTGGAGAACGTCGCCTGCGGAGCAGACTCGGGTTCCTCAATCTGTTCTTGTGGATCTTGCACTTCTTCAAGATCAATCTTACTCCCACTGCCTCCTTGAGAGATCAAATCCTTCTCAAGGAACTCAGCATTCTTTGACACAAACACTTTGTGTTCTTCCATGGAGTAGAAGTAGTATCCCTTAGTACCTTTAGGATACCCCACAAATAGACATTTAGTACTCTTAGCACTAAGCTTGTCTGATGTCAACGCTTTGACATAAGCTGGCGATCCCCATACCCTGAGGTAACTCAAGTTGGGTCTCTTACCATCCCATATCTCATATGGTGTGGTCTGAACAGATTTAGACGGTACCCTATTTAGAAGGTATGCCGCTGTGTCTAAGGCATATCCCCAAAAGTATTTTGGAAGTTGAGTCTCACTCATCATAGACCTAACCATGTCTAACAAGGTCCTGTTTCTCCTTTCGGAGACACCGTTTTGGTGTGGTGTGTAAGGAGCGGTAAATTGTGAGAGAATTCCATTTTCTCTCAGATAACCCTGAAACTCGTGGCTCAAATATTCACCACCACGATCTGATCGTAATGTCTTAATCATCTTGCCACGTTGTTTCTCCACTTCATTCCTAAACTCTTTGAACTTTTCAAACGCTTCAGATTTATATCTCATTAGGTATATATACCCAAATCTTGATTTGTCATCTGTAAAGGTAATGAAATAAGAATATCCACCTCTAGCATCAATAGACATTGGGCCACATACATCAGTATGAATGAGTTCTAATAACTCACTAGCCCTATGACTCTCAAGCCCTTTGGGCTTTTGTTGAATCATTTTCCCAGCTAGACAAGATTCACACTGTCCATAGGATTCCAAATCCATGGAGTCCAGGTATCCATCTCTATGCATCCTAGACAATCTTGTTTCATTTATGCGCCCTAGTCTACAGTGCCAAAGATAAGATTGATTATCTGTCCTTGGTCGTTTCACATCTATATTGAGCACTTCATTTCCCATTTCCAACACATACAATCCATTTATTAAAGAAGCAGTACCGTAAACCATATCATTCAAAATGATAGAAAATGTACCATCCCTAATACTGAAAGTATAACCATCTTGTTCTAAACAAGAAATTGAAATAATGTTTCTAGAAATATGCGGAACATAAAGACAATTATTCAAATGCAATAAAAGGCCTGTAGGCAAAATAAGGTCGGCATCTCCAACTGAATGAGCAGCAACTTTTGCTCCATTACCAACGCGGAGATCCACCTCGTTTCTATCCAATCTCCTTGGGCTCCTAAGTACCTGCAACATATTGCAGATATGAGAACCGCATCCGGTATCCAATACCCATGAGGATGGATTAGCATAAGAATAATTTATCTCAATCATGAAAATACCTGAGGCAGAAGCATCACCATGCTTCTTGTCCTTCACATTGTTCAGGTAGTCTGGACAATTCCTCTTCCAGTGGCCTTTCTTGCCACAATGGAAGCACTCAGCATCACCCTTGTCCTTAGGTGCCTTCTTACCCTTCTTCTTCTTGGATTTTCCTTTGGGCTTAAGGGGGTCACCTTTTGCAGGCTCCTTACCCTTTCCCTTGGCCTTGCTAGGCCCACCAATCAAAAGAGCCTGTGTCCTATCCTTCTTGATAGACACTTCAGCTGTTGTTAACTGTAACAGCCTCAATCCCTATAGCAGATATTGTCCGCTTTGCCCCCCCTTCCGGGACTAACGGTTTTACGTTCTGGGGTTACCCCCAAAAGGCCTCCACTAGGAAAGGTATCCACACCCATATATATGGCATGCTTCGTTCCCCTCTCCAACCGATATGGGACTTTACATCCTCCCCCACTGGGAATACAGCGTCCCCGCTGTACACACCGGTCCAGGACCAGGCTCTGATACCATTTGTAACAGCCTCAATCCCTATAGTAGATATTGTCCGCTTTGCCCCCCTTCCGGGACTCACGGTTTTACGTTCTGGGGTTACCCCCAAAAGGCCTCCACTAGGAAAGGTATCCACACCCATATATATGGCATGCTTCGTTCCCCTCTCCAACCGATATGGGACTTTACATCCTCCCCCACTGGGAATACAGCGTCCCCGCTGTACACACCGGTCCAGGACCAGGCTCTGATACCATAAAATGTAACACCCCGTGTATACCCGGTTTGTTAACATGTTATCGTATTAAGCCACGCTTAATTAATATGCGGAAAAACTTTTTCTTAAATTCAATTATGACGTCATTATAATTACCAAGTTGCATTACTCAATTTATTTTCAAAAATATCGCCTGTATATGATTGCAATAGACATCTAACTGAGATACCTCATATTCATATATAATAAGTTTCTATGTTATTACAACTCGAACATAAAATTCAACATAGTCAAACGTGGCATGGACAACCCCATGCTCACACAAACAAGGCAACATAGCCAAATAAGTCTCAACATAATATTATTTAAATGAAACAAAAAACATAACAGCAATAAACGCAGTCCAACATCAGCATATTTGCAACTAACTAAGTCAGCTCCGGCCTCCTGCCGCCTGAGGTTTCAACCCCAGCATTACCTGAACCTGAAATGATGCCCCAAACGTGGGGTGAGATCTCTAACAAGAAATCTCAGTAAGACAAGGGGTCCTCACGGAACTTCCACCCCAAGCTCACTTACATGTGTAATATAAGTTTTAAAAACAGTTTACAATATAAGTTATGAAAACAGTGCAATGCAACAGATAATCATGTAATGTGTGTCAAATCAATTCTACTGGCCAGAGAAATGCAGGAAATACGTCTAAATCCTACAGATAGTGCAAGACGCTACTTGCACCCACCCACAGCCCCACCATATTGTATGACGCTACATACTCAGGCTTACTGTCTAAGTGGAACAACACATACATATTAAAAGCCATTGCACATAACAACTTAGAACAGTTCAAATATAAAAGCATGAAAGCACAACATGCATATAAACCATCCCCCCATGGGGTATGGTGGAACCACACGGTGGCTAAACCGAGGACACAAAAACTTACCTGTATCCGTATGCCCTCCAACTCGAACTCTGGTATCACAAAGGTCCACACCACAAATAGAATCCAATGTACTCACAGATCTGGTTCAATGACCATCATAGTATCAATATACATATTCTAAAATTCCAAGGCAACTGGATATTATATTCTTAGAATATATATATATATATATATATATATATATATATATATATATATATATATATATATATTCGACTCCCTGTTAACAAAGTTAACATTATATATATATGTATCGACTCCCTGTACTATACATATATATTTGAATACGTTATATATATATATTTGAATATGTTGACACATTAAAAATGTAAGTTACGTAATCATGTTTTTTTTAACGACTTTGTCTCCCTGGGTTCATTTAGCATATTTTTTCTAAGCATCCTTTTCTAAACAAAAGCATATTGTTCTAATGGCTCCCTGGGTAATAACCTTAATATATATATATAATAAAAGTATCCAATATCTTTCCAGAATGAACGAAAGCATAGTTTTCTAATATATATATATATATATATAAACCGCGTTGATCAATGTGTATATATATAGGTAAGACCCAAAATACATTCATCTGCGTTGAGTACACAGTGACCGATTTCAAAGTTAAATCGATGAAACCAAAATCAAAATGACAAAAGGAATGGCCATGTAATCGAAGAAAGTAGCGCACATTCATTTCTAGAATGCTATTGTAATATTAACATGTAACAAGGATTATAATTGATTTATGGATTTACAAAGGGGATCATTAGGTTTACCTTGGATCCTTTTGAGAATAGACAAAAATGGAAACTTTAGAGATTGAGAAAGCACCCAAATCCTTCAACAATGGGTTCTCCTTCAAGAAGACTATAGCTTTAAAGGTTGGTTGATGTTTCAATGGAGGAGAGGAGGAAAAAGATGGAAACTTTGGAGAAGAAAGCTAAGACTCCAAGAAAGCTCCCAAATGCTGCCACACTATTCAGCTGCTGAGTCTACAAAATAACCTAGGGTCTGGATCCCCTTTTTCTATTTATATTTCAGATCAGCCTTTTAGGGCAAGTGGAGGCACTAGGTTTCTGACCTAGGGTTATGCGTAAAGAGGCTATTTATAACTGTCAAGTGATCTCACGCAGTATTAACCCTCGTAGATCCGCTTATCATTTTAATCCCAAACTTGGGATCTGAACCTAAACATTTTTCTAATATTTATCATATTTTTTATTTAATTTTCGCAGCACCTTTCCGGTACGCACTTTTCCATAGCCAGTATCCGTTCTGATACCAGTTGTAACATCCCGTCTAATTACGAATCTATTAGGAATGGGCTAGAGTAAGTATATGCGAATTATATATGTTTGCTCTAGAACGGAATTAAAATTTAAATTAAGGATTTATTGGTAGTACCTTGGAAGACAAGTGCCTATTTTATGCATGTGAAACTTTAGTTATAGGAATAAATTAAATAGAACTTATAGGGAGCATACGGTTATTTAGAATTATGTACTCATTTAAAAGTACACCATTAATTTTAAGTAAGGAGTAAATCTTTAGTAAATAATTAGAGGTGCATAAAAGTTAGAAGGATTGGATTAATTCCTAAATAAGAAAACAATTGGACTTGTATGAACCCATTTATTTAGGACTTGGGCCCTAGAACCCATGACTTTAAGCAACCCAAAATTCCCTTCACCTTAACCCTTCTCTCTTGCGTTTTTTTGGCTGCACACAGCCCCTACATTGTGTGTTTAGTGTCTAAATAAAACTCAGCTTGTACTTGCACTCCATGACCGCCACCTTGCATCAACAGTGGGACCCTTGAGTGTGCTTCCTTCCTTATGTATCCACCCTAGGCTCCCCTTCACATAACATCCTTATCTCTTCATGCGCATGGTGCATAGGGAAGAGGGAACTTTTGTTGCTTGCACCCTTGTACAAAGCGCTGCCTTCTTGCAGCATGTGAAAGAAAAGGTCCTGCATGTTTGACCAAGCCACTCTCACCTATCACCATCAAAGCCTTCCAACCTTGTGCGCATGAGTGGTCCTTGGTTGATGTCCTTTTGCCTTGCTTATCACGCCCCCTTGCAGCATGTGAAAGGAAAAAGTTGCTGCATGTTTCATCCATCACCATCAAACCTTTCCAACCTTGTGCGCATAGGGCATTGTGAGAAGAAAAGGTTCTGCATGTTTGACCTAAGCCATCCTCATCCATCACCATCAAACCACTCCTGCCCTTGTGCGCATAGGGCGTGACAAATCTTGATATTTTGCTGACACTTTGCAGCCACACAATCATCCTCTGATTCTGACTTTTGCAGCCCCACACAGATCATGCATGCACTGAATTCTGATACCTTGCAGCCTCAGATCTTGTCCTTGCTTGTCAACCTATTCAGCCATCACTCTCCTTGTAGCATGCGCAGCATTGGGCAGCAAAAAGAGCTGATGACTTGCTGCTCTTAACAACCCATTCAGCTTTGGTTCAACTCTAATTAAAGACATGTATCCAATAGGAGTAAGGTGATGCAGTTTGCTTGTTGGACTATTGGCTGGAAAATATCACACTCTTTTCCTTCTCATGCGCTGTGCAGAGAAGCAAGACTTGGAAAAATTTCTGTTTTGCTTAGCCTTTAAATCAGCCCTTAACCCTTCATCTCTCCCTCATCCACAATGAACCGTGACTTTCATCCTGCTGCAGCCAACCAAATTGTGGTACCATTCCATTCCATTCCCTGACAGCATTCTTTAAACCGAAACACCTTTAGAGATTGAACTAAAGAAATAACTTCACCTTCACCTCCTATGTGTTGCATAAGACACCTAACCTCATCTCTCCTTTTCACCTCCCTTGGCTATAAGTAACCTTAAGAAGAAGAACAAGATATTAAAACTCATCTCCCTACTCCGTTCAAATCTTCAAACCGTAAGAACATAACAAGACACTTAAGCATATTTTTCCTCCCTACTCTAATTCGACCTTGTGGCAGCAAGCAAGCAGTTTTAGAAAACAAGCTTACATTCCTTTCTCCCATCTTTTGTTCGGTCAAAGACTTATCTTGAAGAGCTTGGGACCAAAACCAATATCATTTTCTGCCACCTTGTGCGCTGTCTAGGGGTGAAGAGCAAAACTTATGGCTGCCCCTTTTTGCTCGGTTGGTATTCTAAGTGTGTAGTCAAGAAGGTAAGCTCAGAGCTCTTGTATTCTTCTCTTCTTCCTTGTTTGGTTTGTGGCTGTATCCATGTTGTATCTGTTTTGGTTTTTGTTTGGCTTTTCTTTCCACCTTGTCGGTCTGCTTAGCTGTGGTAGACAATCAGTTTTGTCCCCTCAATTTTTGCTGCTCAGCCATGCAAGTGTGGGGGGGGGCATAGCATTCGCACATGGTGTTACTAGACATAGTAGACTTGGAAAAAAATTATGCACTCGTGCACCTGCACCTTGTCCCTCGAAAGGAAGTTAGTGGACACCCTGTCCTTATTTCTTTTAGACACCTTAAAGTCAGAGGTTGTCATGTGAACATAAATCCTTATGCTTCCTTGTTGAGAAGCAAACGGATTAGGTGAGGAAAGGTGGGAACCTAGGATTTTGTCATTGAAAGCTAGTGATAGATATATTGTATAGAGAAGGCAGGCTGTGTGGTGTATACTTAAACCATGTAGACCTGATTAGTTAAATGAGAAAGTGGTGAGAAGTCAGAAAGTTAGTTGGCAGGAAAACCGTAAATGATATGTTAATATGTTAATAATTGATGTGAGTAGGATTTTGGGTAAAGGGAATATTTTTTTAAGCCCTTATAACCGAGGCTGTGTGTGTGTTGGGGACTTGGAAAACTTGTAATGGTTAACCTTTAGTAAAATGAATTATGTAAACACCACTCTAGTCATGTTGCTTTAATGTGTGAGACTTTGGGAAATTAATTGCTGTCTGTGGGTGGTATGCATCATGGGTGGTCTTTAAATTGTTAACTTGGTTATTAACTTGGTTATTTAGATTGTTAAATGTGTGGCACTCAATTTAGTGGGCAGAACCGAATTGGTGTATAAGTATGCAGCCTTGAAGATTTTTTTTGTTAGCAATGGTTGGAATAAAAAGTTATGCAGTGAACTATTAATCTTGAATGCTTGCTAAATCAAATAAAATACAAGAATGGGAATCATGGAAATGACTTGGAAATTATAGGATTTATATGGGACCTATTCTGACTTGTCACATATATATATATATATATTTAGGTGCACGTAGCTCTTATAAAGTGAGCTGAACTTTGGTGCTGTTGCTTATTGCATGGACACGAGGTAAGTGTCAGGCGATATTAACTAATGTGACTATTGACTACTGGTATAAAATTGTGACATGATGCTCCATATTCCGTAAAAGTATTATGTTCCATTTTGATGAAAGGAAACTGCCAAAATGTGCCGTGATGGCTATATGATTATGAGGTAAAGACGTTATGTGGCAGCATAACGCATACGAAAAGTATATGTGCCGTGATGGCTATATGAAAGGTATATAAGCATGCATCTTACATCATACCGCATTTTTACGCTTTGTGTGTGAAAGCATAGCATGACATGCATGTATCAAGATCATATAGGCCTTGTTTTAGAATAGTTATGTACAGGACCATGTGTTTGAGCAAGCATCATATAGGCATCCCCAAGGTACCGGGGTATGGGACACTTGGCATCAGTCCGCATAGGCCCACAGTTGGAATCCACATGGAGCTCAGGTGCCAAGGGATATTTGATTCCACTGTGAAGTGCGCGCACGACGGTGCTAAAAGCGCAAAGGAAAGGCGTTATATACGCAATATATGAATATGATGAAAAGGAAAGGCGTTATAAACGCAGTATATATATGAATATGATGAAAAGGAAAAAGGAAAAGGAACAAGGATATGTTGAAGTGACTGTTTATGATTTTGTGCCTAGTTAATACTGTTATATTATTGGTTTTGTTGCCACACTACTGGGATTATTCTCACCCCTTTGGGGCTGCTATTTTCATAAATGGCAGAAGGACGTAAAAGCATTTGAGGGCGTGATGTTTGCTGTTGCTTGCTGATGCATGGACTTTTGCTGTTACTGTTGATTGTTGGATGACTGTAATGTTTAATATTTTGGTACTCTTGGATGACTGTAGACTTTATCATCTTCTATTTTACCTTGAACTTTTATGAACAGCGGCTGTTTTGGAAAAATCAGAAAAATGTTTTGCAAAGAGAATTTGAACGTTTAACTAAGTGCTGAATTTTTACCAGTTTTACAATCACTTTACGTGTCATGTTTCAAGGGGCAAACGAACTCCGATTTACTATTATTTTATATGCACGCGAAGCCCCGGGAATGTACTCTCAAACTGTGCAGGTTTCATTTTGATACGAAATCTGTACGGAATTTTGTAAGCTTCGCCATACAGACTGTTTTCCAGAAAACGGACAGGATTCACAAGCGTTTTATGTGTCCTGTTCCGTGGGGCTATTCACCTCCGAATCGCGTATAACTTATATGTACGCGATGCCCCAGATGTCTAGTTTTTAAGAAGCTTGGAATATTTTTTATCGTACCTAAATTCGATTTTATACAGATTTTATAAGACAGCAAGGTTTTCTGAAAAGTACAGAAAATTCAGCCAAGCGTTTTATAATTGAAATTTCCTATGATTGGTAATGATTTCATTTTCTTTCAAATGGTTTTTATAAGAAACAAACCTGGACATTTTCAAGTTTCAAATTAATAATATTTGATAAAGCTTTACATTTAATGAAGTTCCATACCGCTGCAACTCTAATACGATTTAGCAAACAACCCTCTTGGATGCATACAAGAGTGGGTGTTACACCAGTGCTCATTATTTTACGCTGAAACTCATTTCACTAGTCCTACGTAATTTTCTATAAATATACAGATTTTTATTATAATTTTCTAGGATACTTTACCGACACGCATTTATACCGAGAAGCAGAGCCGGTATCTGCACTTTTCACCCGAAAAGCGACTTACAGTATTTTTTACTCACTCAACATAATTATTTATACCTCATATTAATTCTTAGGGTCAATTATGGAATTATCTCCTAACTCTCATATATTTATTTAATTAATTTTCTTAATTAACGGTGCGGGTTCTTACATTTACCCCACCTTTTTAAGGATTTTGTCCTCAAAATCAGAAACATACCTGTCTCGAAACTCAGGGTACTGCCGGAGAAGCTCATCCTCACGCTCCCAAGTGCACTCCTCAGGAGTTCGTCCAGTCCACTGCACCTTGACCATCGAAATGGTCTTGCTCCTCAGCCGCTTCTCGCCGCGATCGAGAATCTTGAGTGGTCCGACGGGAGTCTTTAGGTTCTCCCGAACCTCCACATCATCTGGTTGCACCACGTGCGAAGGATTTGCAATGTATCTCCGAAGCTGAGACACGTGAAACACGTCATGGATGTTGGCCAAGTTCGGAGGCAAGGCAAGCCGGTAGGCAACTGGTCCTACCCTACCAAGAATCTGGTAAGGCCCAATGAATCGCGGGCTCAGCTTCCTCACTCCGAGTGCCCGTCCAACACCCGTTACAGGTGAAAGTCTCATGAACACGTGCTCACCCTCACTGAACTGCCGTGGACGATGCTTAACATCATAGTAGCTCTTCTGGCGATTCTGCGCCTGCTTCAATTTCTCTCTGATCATCTGGACCTGCTGGGTTGTATCTTGGACAAAGTCTAAGCCAAATAACTCTTTATCTCCAACCTCAGACCAACAGGTAGGAGTCCGACACCTCCTACCATACAGCGCCTCGTAGGGTGCCATGCCCAGGCTAGCATGAAAACTATTGTTGTACGAAAATTCCACCAATTGCAGGTACCTATCCCATGTTGAACCCTGCTCCAGCGTGCAAGCCCTCAACATGTCCTCCAATGTCTAAATGGTCCGCTCAGTCTGTCCATCAGTCTGAGGGTGATAGGCTGTACTCAGTCTCAACTGTGTACCAAAAGCCTCCTGTAGCGCCTCCCAGAACCGAGATGTGAACTTCGGATCCCTATCACTAATGATACTCTCGGGCACCCCGTGAAGCCTCACAATCTCGCGGACATAAAGTCTGGCTAACTGCTCGGTAGTGAAGCTTACCTTCACTGGAAGAAAATGGGCAGACTTAGTCAATCTGTCCACAATGACCCATATCGAATCACAACCAGCCTGAGTCTTGGGTAATCCCATCACGAAATCCATGGAAATACTCTCCCACTTCCACTGCAGTATCTCAAGAGGTTGAAGTTTACCAGACGGCTTCTGGTGTAACAGCCTCAATCCCTATAGCAGATATTGTCTGCTTTGCCCCCCTTCCGGGACTCACGGTTTTACGTTCTGGGGTTACCCCCAAAAGGCCTCCACTAGGAAAGGTATCCACACCCATATATATGGCATGCTTCGTTCCCCTCTCCAACCGATGTGGGACTTTACATCCTCCCCCACTGGGAATACAGCGTCCCCGCTGTACACACCGGTCCAGGACCAGGCTCTGATACCATTTGTAACAGCCTCAATCCCTATAGCAGATATTGTCCGCTTTGCCCCCTTCCGGGACTCACGGTTTTACGTTCTGGGGTTACCCCCAAAAGGCCTCCACTAGGAAAGATATCCACACCCATATATATGGCATGCTTCGTTCCCCTCTCCAACCGATGTGGGACTTTACATCCTCCCCCACTGGGAATACAGCGTCCCCGCTGTACACACCGGTCCAGGACCAGGCTCTGATACCATTTGTAACAGCCTCAATCCCTATAGCAGATATTGTCCGCTTTGCCCCCCTTCCGGGACTCACGGTTTTACGTTCTGGGGTTACCCCCAAAAGGCCTCCACTAGGAAAGGTATCCACACCCATATATATGGCATGCTTCGTTCCCCTCTCCAACCGATGTGGGACTTTACATCCTCCCCCACTGGGAATACAGCGTCCCCGCTGTACACACCGGTCCAGGACCAGGCTCTGATACCATTTGTAACAGCCTCAATCCCTATAGCAGATATTGTCCGCTTTGCCCCCCTTCCGGGACTCACGGTTTTACGTTCTGGGGTTACCCTCAAAAGGCCTCCACTAGGAAAGGTATCCACACCCATATATATGGCATGCTTCGTTCCCCTCTCCAACCGATATGGGACTTTACATTAACATGCTTAACAACTCAGGCAAACTCACTTGCATCCCATGCATATTGTAATTCATGATGAATTGACTGAAGGAAGGTGCAAGTGAGGTGAGGACTAAGTCATTACTTAGCTCGGCATCCATGATGAAGCCTAGGTTTCCTAGCTTTTCAATCAGCCCGATCATCTTGAGAACATGGCTGCCAACAGACATGCTCTCAGTCATCCTACAAGAGAACAGTTCTCTTGAGGCCTCATACCTCTCATGCCTGCCTTTAATATCATACAACTCCTTGAGATGTACGATAATAGAGGGAGCATCCATATGCTCATGCTGCTTTTGCAGTTCAGGCGATATGGATGCCAACATGATGCATACTGCCATCACATTGTCATCCAAGTGCTGTTGGTGGGTTACGAAATCAAATTCCGCAAACCCTTCTTCCCCTTCCCGTGGAGCTACGGGTATTACAGCATCTAAAACGTAGGCAATCTTTTCGGCCCTTAGAACTATTCTTAGGTTCCGATACCAGTCCATAAAATTTGAACCGGTCAGTTTATTCGTATCGAGTATTGAACGCAGTGACAGTGGATTAGTCATACTATAAGCTGAAAAGGATGTAAAGATAGTTTTAGTTAATATACGGTTATGTAGTTAAAAGCAAATTATTAAAGACTTGAAATAATTTGTCACTCCCACTATTTTATCTAAGTCAATGACCCTTCCTTTTGACTTAGGGTTAATCTACTTTAGATTTTACCTTAGTGGGATTAAGAGTACGATTATTTATTTTAATCTCCGTCTGAGACCGCAAGATTAATTTAAATAATGGGTTGATCTTTATCAACAGTATCTCATACCCTCTCTTAACATTAGGTTGACAACTCTTTGTCACTTAGTGGTGCATCTCATGCAACCAACCTAGCACCATTACCCTAAGCACATAAGTCCGGCTGTGCCTGCAACCTATGTCTTAGTTAAGCATTAAACCAGCACCCTAAGTGTCTTACACTTCAAACACTACTCTAGCTCAACAAAATAGTGGGTCCCAACTGAGTTGTGGAGCACCACTATGTAGAAGAGTTTTGAGTAGCATTGGTGGTGGGAGGTAATCATATGCTTAATTATTTATTCCTTTTAAGGGTTCCTTTTATTTTAGGGTTAATTAGGTCCCATCAAACGCATATTGTAAGTTATCATGCTCGTCGTTACCTATGTCAAACATCTATCGGTATACACTAGTCGCTATTGGACAAACATAATAACCATACAAAACGCGGTTTGCCCAATTCATGCATACTAGACGTTCTAATCATACATGCCTATAAACAGTTTATATTGAGATACCCATGGTGCTCGCGCTTTTGTCCTTTTTGCTTCTTTAAGAAACGGCCGCTTGTCGTCTATACGCGACTAGCCTATTTCTCTAATTACAAATAATTAAAGAAACTCCATAACATTTTGGAGGGACAAAAATACAAAATTTAAGTTACAAATACACTTGTAAATTAAAAGGCGCGATTACACATTAATCTTAAAATTCAAAATTCAAATCCGGGCACCATGACCATCCCCTTCCTGTTTGTACCTGAAAAGTTCAAAACTTGCAAACACAAACATTATATTATCACATAATATTTTCACATGTATTTTGACATTTAACATTTAAACATCAAAATAACATCAAGATTCATAATCTTAAATTTCTCATTGGCCGAATTTAAAAAACAATTTTAATTCAAATTTTGTTAATTCTTTCTTAAAGAAAACAAAATTAAACCATGCATGTAGCCATAAGTCCCTACATGGCCGAATCATATAGGTGACTATATGATAAATTTTGTCACGAAATTTCATGCATATAAACATGATACAATTCATAGAGAAAAATAAGAAATCATTCAAGGTACTCTTAGTACCCTCCATGGCCGAATCTACCCTTTCAAAAAGGGTGTTCCTTTTAAAACTTTCATAAAGAAAAAGAAACTAAACCATGATGCATAATGTTTTATGAACACAGAATCAAATTTACATGTTCATAAAATCAAAAACTTTAACACTTTAAAGGATTTGTGATTCAAAATCCATATGCAGAATTTAAACTTTAACCCTTTAAAGATTTTTGACCGTGAAAAACTCCTTTCACAAACAAGGTACCATCACCCGTCGATGGTAAAGCAACCGGGCTCTGATACCACTTGAAAGTAAACTGGCCTTTGAAGGCCGATGCATGTAAGGTGTAAAACAAAAATTTTACTGCGGAACATACATGCACACATAGGTTCATGCTTTAAGACAGCATGATATTACCTTGTTTTTGGCCTGATCAGTCAGGGAGATCAGATGTCAGGCTTGAAGGGTTCAAACCCTCTAATGGTGATCCACACCACCGTTCGTCAATGATGCAAGAACCCTTTCTTGAAAGCCACGAGATGAACACCATTGTGAGGCTTGCTATGCGCACAAGTGGTGAAGGTGGAGGCTAGGTATTCTGTTTGGAAAGGTGTAGTGAACAACCCTACAGAATGGTGCATAGATGGAGGAGAGTCGGCTAGGTTTTCACAAAACCCTAAGGTGAGGAACAAGTGTTATATGCGCACACTTGGAGAGGAGGAGGGATTTAAATCATTCAAAATGAAAACAAAATTTCAAAACCATTTGAAATTTGCGCATGAATTAGGGAGGATAAGGTGGAGCTGTTGCAAAACAAATTTTGCCAACAACCTCCAATCTTATCCACATGAAATTAAGTTCAAAATAATTTAAACTTCAATTCATAAACTATCATATAGTATATACTTTTCATGCGCATAATTCAGCCCTAGAAGGGGTCCAAATATATTGAGTAGTTGCATTCAAAATTTGAATCAACTCACCCACTGATTCCCTCAACCACCAAATCTGAATGGAGCTTTGTTTTAAGTGATAAGATGTCATCCTTATCACTTAAATTTGCGCACCAAACAGCCAAGGAAGTGCTCCAAAGATGCTTCTTGATCCAAGGAATATGCTCCAATAAGATCCTGTCTTATCCTTTTATTACGAAACAACTTTTTAAAACCAATTCAAATTCGAATTCAAACACTTGAATTCAAACGTTCAAACATTCAAATTCAAAATTCAAAATTCAAAATTTCAAATTTCAAATTCAAAATTCGAATTTCCAAATTCAAATTTCAAAATTCAAATTTCAAATTTCAAATTCCAAATTCGAATTTTGAAATTCAAATTCTAAATTCAAATTTCAAAATTTAAATTTCAAATTCAAAATTCGAAATTCAAATATTTGATTATTAATCTAACTAATTAAATTAATTAGTAATGGCTTGGACTATCCAAGCCCATTACTAAACTCCATGCACCACCCACCCATTTAGGTGGGCTTCCAAACAGCTTCTTGGGCTAACAACCATTATTAGGCCCAATACCTTTAAAGCTAGTCCATCATGACTACAAGGTGTTAGTGTGTGACCCATTAGGTCCAACTTAGCTTCTGACATAACTGGGCTTGGGCCCAACAAGCCCACAACCCGATTAATGACAACACAGAGCACTAGCAATGCTTTGTTGCCCCAGAACTAGTCAGATTAATGACTTGATCAACCTATTGCACATATTTGGTTACCGTATGTATTTGCCTTCGTCTCGGTTATCTTCCCATTAACCTAGGGTAAGGAAATGTATCGACCCCTGCGGTTTAGGGTAAGCTTTATTCGAAATAGGGAATCTTCAATTTACTGACTCTAAAGGCAGATCATCTCATGATCTCTTTTACTATGCATAGATTCCCGAGTCCCTGTAAATGTCATCCCGATTTCTCCGGTTTACAGATAACCTAACCTCTCACAGAGATTTGACGAATTCCTTCAGCTTATTACCCTAGCCCTGTGCCCTTTAAGGACACGCCCAACAGTATACCTATGAGTCTCCATGTTTCAGGCAGACGAGGCATACAATCAAAACATGCCTTCAAGAACACAGTCTAGGTAATAACTTCTAGTCTAAGGAAAGACATACCCAAACATAAAGAGATTACTCTAATGACACTATCTGTGAGATTTCCTCATAGAGTCTCTTTTGGGTCTGTTCAGTGCGAGCTATACTCTTATAGGTCCACCCACGACTTTAGCTAAGATATCTCCATATCTGCAGCTCATGAGATCTTTACCTTGTATCCATATACAAGTAGATAAGTCGTACTAGTCTTTACTCGAGATCACTGATCCCCAAACTCAGTGTCTCTAGACTAGGAACATATAATTAGGAATAGACATGCAATATCCTTGAATCCTCATGATCGTGATCTCATCACAGATACTCAAGAGATACCTGTTCTATTCCAAGGGGTTTATCCAGTTCGTTCATATAATATTAACAGTAATATCGAGACACAATATGAAACTGAATAAATAGTGCTTTCATTTATTTGCGACAAACAAAGTTCTACATCTAGTGTCCTTTATTTAATCAAAAGATTGTCTCTAGGACACCCATATGCTAACAATACGTCCCCAGATGAGTCCTCCTGCATCCCATACATCTGGGAGGAGGAGGTCTCGCTGCACTCCCCTGCGTAAAAGTCCTCTTGAACTGGCCCGGCGCTTGCCTAGCAGCCAGTTGCTTTCCTTTGCCCTTTCCAACAAACTTCCTATCTTTCCAGGAAGTGGAACTACCAGTTCCTCTATGTCCTTACACTGCTGAACCAGTGTACCAAAATCTCTGGAGGCAGCTCCAGCAATATGATCTGCAATCACCTCACTAAGTCCCCTACGGAACTTAGCAGCCAAGAAGGTCGGAGTAGGCATCGCCATCCAAAAACGCGTAAACTTTACCAGCTCATTAAACTTGGCCAGGGACTCGTCCACAGACATCGAGCCCTATACTAACCTATCAAACGCCCCCTGTTTCCTCTCCTGCGCATCTAGAGGGAAGTATCTGCCCAAGAAACAGTCCTCGAAAAATGGCCACATCATAATATGACCCTGCCTCTCTAAAGCATGAGAAGTGTTTGTCCACCACTTATGAGCGTCTCCCTCTAACATGTAGATTGCAAACATCAGCTTCTACGGTCAGAATGCTGCATAACCCGGAAGATCTTGTCTAGCGCTTGCAACCATCTCGCCGTAGCAATAGGATCCAATGACCCATCAAATGAAGGTGGCTTATGCTTGCGAAAAGCATTAAGCCGACGGTCAATCGTGTCGCGATCCTCAGCAGGTTCCTCATAGGGCTCCATCACCCCAGTAACCTGACTAGTGCCCTCAACATGGCTTTGGCTCTCATCATGAAGACTAGGTGGAGGCGGTAGTGGCGGTGGAGGTGGTGGTGGAGGTGGTGGTGGAGGAAACTGACCAACAACAGGGCCAACCCTCATATCCTCTAACATGACTCTCATTATAGTCATGTTCGCCAAGCGGTTTTCCTCCTAAACATCCTCAGTGGCCTTCCTGTTTGCCTCTCTGACGGCGTCCAGCATGGCCTGATCTGCCATTCTCATGGCCTCCTGGTCGGCTTGTCGGACCGCCTACATCTCAGCCAATGTAGCCAGGACAGGATCAGGTTGACCCTCATTATTGTCCCGGTTCCTCCTGGATTGGACCATGACTCTGCACAAGTTACACAAAGAATGAGTTGATCAGGCCCACACAATATGGTCACATATGCATCATCATAATAAAACCCAACAGAGAGAACACAAAAGACAGACTCACAGTAAACATCCTAAGTTATTGCAACACATACAGGCTTTTCCCTAGAAAGTGCTCTGATACCATAAAATGTAACAGCGCATGTATACCCGGTTTGTTAACATGTCATCGTATTAAGCTACGCTTAATTAAAATGCGGAATGACTTTTTCTTTCATTCAATTATAATGTCGTTATACTTAGCCAAGTTGATTACTTAATCATTATCATAAAAACATCGCCTATATGTAAATTGCAAGACAACTAACTGAAATACCTCAATATATAAATAAAAGTGAGTATCTAAGTCACAGAACTACAACATGTAGTCCGGACAATATCCTGATACATTAGTACAACTCAAGTCTAAAAACATAAAGTCAATTCAATGTGGCATGGAAAATCCCAATGCTCACCAAATAAGGCAACATAGCCAACAAAGTCTCATCATAAATAACCATAACATGAAGCTAAAAGCATAATAGCAACAGGCATAATCCAGCATCTAACATAACAGCATAATCAGCAAGCATCAGTCAACTAAGCTCCGGCCTCCTGCCGCCTGAGGTATCAACCCCAGCATTACCTGAACCTGAAATGGTGCCCCAAACATGGGGTGAGTTATCTAAAAAGAAATCTTAGTAAGACAAGGGGTCCTCAAGGATCTTCTACCCCAAGCTCACTCACATGTGCAATATAAGTTCTAAAATAGTTACACAATATAAGTTCCAAAATAGTGCAATGTAGTAGATAATCATGTCATGTGTGTTATAACTATTCTAATAATCAGAGAAGTGCAGGAATACGTCTATTACCCACACAGTACCAGCCCTTGCTGTACCCGCCCACTGGACCACCCCTTGGCCTCCTGTCTAGGCGTAACACCACATACATATTATAAGACATTGCACTTAATAGCTCCATAGCATTTCAATAAACAATACATGAAAACCACATCATGCATATAAACCATCCCCCCATAGGACATGGTGGAACCAACAATGGCAAAGCTGAGGACACGAAAGCTTACCTTGCAAGCTAACAATTTAATGCCAAGAGTCCAATCAAAGCTCAAAGCCCAAACATAGCAGAATCACAATCTGTTTTTGGACCAGCAATCATATCAATAACCATAGCTCATAAGCATAAACATAAAGACTACGTTTTCCTTTTACGTTTTACGTCTTTAGGCTTCCCACAACCAGATAGCTGTGGCTCCAGAAGATCAGGAGAAGACTGCATTCAGTTGCCCCTATGGAATCTTTGCATACCGCAGGATGCTTTTTGGCCTATGTAATGCACCAGCAACTTTTCAAAGGTGCGTGCTTTCCATATTCTCTGACATGGTAGAAAGATGCATAGAGATTTTCATGGATGATTTTTCTGTGTTTGGTCCTACTTTTGATGCATGTTTAGAAAACTTGGATAGTGTTTTGAAAAGATGCCAAGATTGCAATCTTGTGCTGAATTAGGAGAAATGTCACTTTATGGTGACAGAAGGTATTGTTCTGGGACACAAAGAGTCCAACAGAGGGATTGAAGTAGATAAGGCCAAGATCTCTGTTATTGAGAAACTACCCCTCCCATAAATGTTAAAGGTGTGAGAAGTTTTCTAGGACATGCTGGATTTTACCGTCATTTCATAAAAGACTTTTCAAAAAATGCAAAACCATTGTGCAAGTTGTTAGGAAAGGATCAAGAATTTCTATTTACTGATGAATGCTTGCATGCATTTAATTTGTTGAAAGACAAGTTGATTACTACACCCATAATCATGGCACCTGTTTTTCATTGCCTTTTGAACTTATGTGTGATGCCAGTGATTATGCTGTGGTGGTAGTGCTAAGCCAAAGGAAGGATAAATTATTGCATGTCATTTACTATGCCAGTAAAATTCTTAATGAAGCACAAAAGAATTATGCTACTACAGAAAAAGAGTTATTGGCAATAGTGTATGCATTTGACAAATTCAAGTCATATCTGCTAGGGTCCAAGGTTATTGTTTACACTAACCATACAACTCTGAAGTATTTGTTAACCAAGCAGGATGCTAAGCCCAGGTTACTCCGATGGATACTACTTCTGCAAGAGTTTGAAGTAGAGATTAAGGGAAAAAAGGGAGTTGAGAACTTGGTAGCTGATCATTTATCCAGGATCATAGAGATAGACTTACAAGAGGGTCCGGAAGTAGTGATTAAGGAGGAGTTTCCTGATGAGCAAATACTGGCTATAAGCACCGTTTCCCAGTTGGTGCACGATCAAGTTTTGTCTGTTGACACCCCACCATGGTTTGCTGATTTTGCTAACTACAGAGCTGCTGGAGCCGTGCCAAAGGATTTCACTTACCAGCAGAGGAAGAAATTTCTGCATGATGTGAGGAGATACATCTGGGATGAACCATACCTCTTCTATAGATGTTCAGATTGAGTAATAAGAAGATGCATTCCAGAGGAGGAGCAAAAGAGTGTTTTATGCCACTGTCATGGTTCAGCCTATGGTGGCCACTTTGCAGGTGAGAGAATAGCAACCAAGGTTTTAATGAGTTGTTTTTACTGGCCCACATTGTACAAGGATGCCAGAAAGTATGTGGAAATATGTGACAACTGCCAGAGAACTGTGAACATCTCCAGGAGACATGAAATGCCTTTGAATAACATACTGGAGGTGAGATTTTTGATGTTTGGGGCATGGATTTCATGGGACCCTTCCCTTCATCCTACTCTAACAAGTACATCCTGGTAGCAGTTGACTATGTTTCTAAATGGGTTGAAACCATAGCCACACCAACTAATGATTGCCTTTTTAAGAAAGAACATCTTTGCGAGATTTGGAATTCCGAGAGCCATAATCAGTGATGAAGGCACTCATTTTGATAATAGGTGGGTTGAATATGCTCTTGCAAAGTATGGAGTCAGGCACAAGATAAGCACTCCGTACCACCCACAAACTTGTGGTCAAGTTGAAATTTCCAACATGGAATTGAAAAGAATATTAGAGAAGACTGTTGGTAATGCTAGGACTCAATGGTCCAAGAAACTTGATGACACCTTGTGGGCATACAGGACAACATTCAAGACTCCAATTGGAATGTCTCCATTTCAATTGTTGTTTGGGAAAGCTTGTCATTTTCCTGTTGGGTTGGAGCATAGAGCCTTGTAGGCTGTCAAGTTTTTAAACTTTGACTCCAAAGCAGCAGGTGAGAAAAGGTTACTGCAATTGGATGAACTGGATGAATTCCATCTTCAAGCATATGAGAGTGCCAGCCTATACAAGGAGAAGAACAAGTTATGGCATGACAGGAAGATCACACCCAGGGATTTCAAAGTGGGAGATCAGGTGCTGTTATTCAACTCCAGGTTGAAATTATTTCCAGGCAAGCTGAAGTCCACATGGTCTGGACCGTTTGTGGTTAAGAGCATGAAGCCTTATGGAGTGGTGGAAATTTGTTCTTGGGACTCTGACCGAAGTTTTATTGTTAACGGTCAGAGGTTGAAACTTTACATTGGATGTGCTGTGGACAGGCAACTGGTTTCAGTTGCCTTGTTGGAGGTAAGTTAGATCATAACCGTCAGGGTCGTGACGTTAAACACGCGCTGAGTGAGAGGCAACCCACTGTATCAGGTATGTACCATTAAAGTTAATACCTAGCATAAAAAAAGAGAAGGGAAAACAATTTTGAAAAAAAAAATCCAGAATATAATTTTTGACAAGTGTTGGGCGCTAAAACTTCCATTCTTGACGTTTTAGCGTTCTAAGAGTCGCACTACGTGAAATTCTCTGGCCACGAGCGCTAAAACGTGCTAACCTAACGTTTTAGCGCTCAACAAGAGCATCTATGTACAAACTCACTGGCCAAGAGAGCTAAAACGTTCATACTGACCGTTTTAGCGTTCCCACGGTGCATTAGTTGCAAGCACTCTGGTCCAGCGCGCTAAAAAGTCCCTGATGACTGTTTTAGCGCAGTGCTGCACACAATGTGTGCATATTTCTCTGGACCAGGGCGCTAAAACGTTTGGTTTCAACGTGTTAGTGCCCTGTCACTTAATTTAAAATACACGGTTTTCCCTCACTCTCATTTTTACCTTACTCCAACTGTTACGGGCCAGTACAACAGCTGCGGCCCAAAGAACACTCTGGGCGATGTGGGATCTAGCTGCAGCCCAAAGAACTCTTCCAAGGAAAGTGGATCAGTTAGCACAAGGGCAAGGAGACAGCCCAATTGGGTCCATGACTTCATAATGGACTGATCCAATTAGTTAATGGTTTAATATGTTTTGTTTAAAAATCATGTAATGGACTAATAGTATTTTGTAATAGTCTTTTAGTATTTTTCTCAAGTAACTTTGTAACACTTTGAGGGTTTAAATAGGCATAGGAGCCTAAGAATGAGTATGAGTATTATCCAGAAATTCTTTCTTCCTCCTTTCTATTCCCTCTCTACTTCCCTTTCTTTCTAACTAACTTCAAATCCAGATCTGCTCTTGTTACATTGGTGCTTTCATTGCTCACTCTTTTGAGCTATGGCTGACAACACTCGCCTTCGTGACCTTACCAATCAACTCCATGCTCATGACCAACAATTTGTAACCCTAGAAAGAACCTTGGACCACCGTTTGGAGACTTTCGAATTAGCACAGAATCAACGGTTTGAGGAGTCCAATCAGCAATTCACAGCAGTGAATAACCAGATCCAGGATGTTTATACACTCCTGCAGAATATGCAAGCCCAGATGACTAATCTGTTAGCGGTTCCACACGCGGGGGTTCTGGGCGGTCCACCTCCTATTCAGGGACGTCACCCACACCCTTCCCGTTCCATGAAGATCGATTTTCCTCGGTTTGGTTCTGGCGATCCAGGTCCATGGCTGTTTGCCGTGGAACGCTATTTCCGTTATCACCAGGTACCAGATATCGATCGCCTTGATCTCGTTTCCTTCAACTTAGATATGCCTGCTTCTTGCTGGTTTGAGTCCTTATTGGGAAATGGTGAATTCCCGGACTGGCATCATTTTGTGCAAGCGATTCAACATCGGTTTGGCCCTTCCGAGTTCGAAGATCCTTTGGGATCCTTAGCCAAATTACAACAATCCGGCTCTGTAACGGAATTTCAGACTGCTTTTGAGCTAAATGCTCGCAAGGTTCCGGATCTGTCACCACTTATGCGGAAGAGTTTGTTTATTTCTGGGTTAAAACCCCAGATCCGGCGCGCGGTTTTGGTCCATCGCCCACGCGACGTTACCACCGCGTTTGCCTATGCTAAAGTATACGAGGACCAGTTCTCTGAATTACGTTCCCCTAAACAGTGGCCACCTCGTCCTGCACTCACGTCCTCTGCTTCCCTCAACCCACCCATTGCAGCACAACCCATAACCACCGTCCCTCATACCATGAACCCTAAACCGCCACCTTCCCTACCTTCTATACCTATTAAAAGACTGAGTCCCGCCGAAATGGCAGCTCGCCGTGAAAAGAACCTTTGCTACAATTGTGATGAAAGGTTCGTTCCTGGTCACCGTTGTAAGGGACGCGCCGCTCTATTGTATTTGGAAGGTACTGATGATGATAATATTGTCATTGAGGAGGTCCCTCTTTCCCCTCCGACGTTGGAGAATCCGGAAGATCCTGTTTCCGAAGCACCCCATGCTATTAGTTTTAATGCTCTTTTTGGGCATCCTTCCTCTAACTCCTTTCGCTTGCAGGGGCACATCAGTGGTCTTCCCATACAAATCCTAGTTGATGGGGGTAGTACTCACAATTTTATCACTCATAGGATGGCTGAACACCTCCATTTAACACTCCATGCCATTTCTCCTTTTAAAGTCCACGTCGGAAATGGAGATGCACTATTATGTTCGGCTATGTGTCGTGCTACTCCGGTTGATATACAGTCTCACATGTTTCAGATTGATTTATATGTCATCGACCTTAAAGGGGCGGATGTTGTTTTAGGGGTCCAATGGCTATCCACTTTGGGGCCCATTGTTACCGATTATTCGGCCCTCACAATGTCTTTTTCCCACAATAATTCTCAGATCCTGCTACACGGCAACTCGCAGGCGTCTCCCAACCATATTAGCTCCTCCCAGCTCCAGAAATTGTTGCACAATGACTCTATTTCTACTTGTTTGATGTGCCTCACAGCTACTTCGGATGCACCCACACCGGGTCAAATACCCGCTGAGTTTCGTGCTGCACTTGATCATCTTCTCCAACTGTTCTCTGTTGTTTTCGCTCCACCCACCTCATTGCCTCCGGAACGTGGATATGAACATCACATTCATTGCTGCCTGGTACCGGTCCAGTGCAAGTGCGCCCATATCGTTACCCACACTACCAGAAAGCAGAAATTGAGAATTTGGTTACTGACATGCTACGCACGGGGGTGATTCGTCCTAGTCGTTCTGCGTTTAGCTCGCCGGTTTTGTTGGTTAAAAAGAAAGATGGTACTTGGCGCTTTTGCGTGGACTATCGCGCCCTTAATGCCATCACAGTACAGGACAAATTTCCTATCCCCACTATCGACGAGTTATTAGATGAGCTCCATGGTGCTATTTTTTTTTCTAAACTTGACCTTCGATCTGGATATCACCAGATTCGAATGCACAACGCAGATATTCACAAGACAGCCTTCCGTACCCATCACGGGCACTTTGAGTTCATGGTTATGCCATTTGGTCTCTCTAATGCTCCCTCCACTTTCCAGGCCACCATGAACACCATCTTTGCTCCATTTCTTCGGAAGTTTGTGGTGATATTTTTTGATGATATCTTAGTGTATAGCGCATCTGCAGCGCAACACTTGCTTCACCTGGAGGCAGTTTTAACCACATTACAGGACCATTCTCTTTATGTCAAAAGAGAGAAATGCTTGTTTGCCCAGCTTTCCATTCCTTATTTGGGCCACGTGATTACGGGCTCGGGGGTTATTCCGGATCCTGATAAGTTACGTGCCATTTTGGAGTGGCCTGTGCCAACCAATGCCACTCAGGTGCGCGCCTTTTTGGGTATATCAGGTTATTACCGCAAATTCATACAGAAGTATGCTTCCTTAGCATCCCCATTGACGGATCTCTTATCCAAAAATGGGTTTTGTTGGAATTCTAATGCAGCTAGCGCGTTTGAGACCATTAAACGGGCCCTCACTACAGCCCCCATTTTAGCCCTCCCTGATTTCCAGGAACCATTTGTTGTGGAAACGGACGCTTCGGGAGTGGGCATTGGCGCGGTTTTGTTGCAGGGAGATAAGCCCATAGCCTTCTACAGCCGCAAGTTATCTCCATTGATGCAAAAGCAATCCGTCTATGTAAGGGAGATGTTTGCCATTACTTCGGCCATCAGTAAATGGCGTCAGTATCTCCTGGGCTCACATTTTCACACTCGAACGGATCACAAAAGCTTGCATAACCTGATGAATCAGGTCATCCAAACACCAGAGCAACAGCAATTCCTTGCTAAGCTCTTGGGGTTTAATTATACAATAACTTACAAGAGTGGGAAGACCAACGTAGTGGCTGACAGCCTTTCCAGGTTGCCAGATGGGGGATCAATGATGTCCACCCCCCAATTTCTCGCCATTACTGGTCCGGTGTTACACTACACCAAAATATTACAGTCCGAGTACATGTCTGATCCCTATACTACCATGCTCATTACAGAAATTACAGAACGACCGACTGATTTTGCTGATTGGCGCTATCGCAATGGCATCCTCTTTCACCGTTCCAGAATTTTTCTTCCAGCTGGTTCTTCCTTGATCCCACATGTTCTTCATGATTTTCACAGCTCGGTTCAAGGGGGTCATTCTGGTATCCAGGCAACAATACACCGTATCCACCGGAACTTCACCTGGAAGGGAATCAGACGCGATGTTAAAATTTTTGTTACTCACTGTGATATTTGTCAGAAACTTAAAGCCCCGAATCATTCTCCCCTGGGACTCTTACAACCCCTACAGATACCGGACAAGTTATGGGCTGACTTAAGCATGGATTTTATTACTCATTTACCTGTTTCGTTGGGTCACACCGCTATCTTGGTGGTTGTTGATCGTTTCTCCAAGGCTGCCCATTTCATTGCACTTCCCAGCCATTATTCTGCCGTAAAGGTTGCGCAACTCTTCTGGGATTTTGTCGGTAAGCTCCATGGCCTTCCTGAGTCTATCGTTTCGGATCGCGATCCGATATTTCTCAGTGACTTTTGGCGGTCTTTGTTCAAACTGCAAGGCACGACACTTAAATTTAGTTCCAGTTACCATCCTCAAACGGATGGCCAAACGGAAAGAGTTAACAGATGTTTAGAGAGTTACCTTCGGGCCTTCTCGCATTCTCATCCAGCTTCGTGGTCAAAGTTTCTCAGTCTCGCGGAGTACCATTACAATACTTCGTTCCATTCTTCGTCAGGCACAACCCCATACAATGCCATGTTTGGACGTTCTCCTCCGAACCTTTTAGCATACTGCTTGGGGTCCTCTTCCAATGAGGCGGTCGATTCCACTTTGGTCGAACGCACACACCTCATCAGTACATTAAAGGAAAACTTGTTCAGGGCTCAACAAACAATGAAGGCTCAAGCTGATAAAAAGAGGAAAGAGTGGATTTTTACCTCTGGTGATCTCGTCTTGCTCCGTCTGCAGCCGTACAGGCAGCTTTCCGTCGCGAGACGTTCGGCGCAGAAGCTGGCACTTCGGTACTATGGCCCGTTTGAGGTCGAGGAACGCATTGGGACCGTCGCGTATCGTCTGAAATTGCCATCCACTGCTAAAATACATCCGGTGTTCCACATCTCTGCTTTGAAACCGTACAGAGCCAACCGTTCCTTACAGATCCACACTTTACCCATCACGTCCAACGACACTCCTTTGATTCACAAGCCTTGTGCGGTGGTGGGTGAACGACAGATCTGGCGACGAGGGGCTCTGGTGACACAAGTATTGGTTCAGTGGGAGTCTCTTCCCCCAGAGGACTCGACATGGGAAGATAAAGAGACGTTCCTCTCTTCTATGGAGCGCGAGGAGCTGGGTAATTCAGGACTGGCAGTGGAGGATCCTCCTAAGGAGACGACTTTGGCTGGCGAAATGGACTCTGGACTAGAGAAAGAGGTTTATCCTAAGGAGAGGAACAGGGTGGTGGGAACGGTAGCGCACAAGCCAGATACAACACAAGTAATGAGAGCAGCAGCCAATACTGACCAGTTCACCTTAACTGGCCAAGCATCCACGCACAGTCAGCAACGCAAATCAACGGCTCCAAACGTTTTGCCAGTCGCGGTGCAATCTATACCGTTGCTTTCGATCGATGGGATCCAGCTGGCACGCAATACTGCAGGAAATCTAACGGCTCCAGTTCCTCCTCACGTGTCGGCAGCTGTTCCACCGTTGGATGCTGCATCCGCGTCCCAAGGTCACGCTGTCCAAAGCCTGCGTCCCATTATGGCTCCTCTGTCCAAGGTGACAGACTCCACTGCTACACGTCAGGTTCCGCATCCCAACGACGGCGTGCGCAGACTCCTAGCTCCACTGCCCAAGAAAGCAGACACCACTCCTGCTACACGCCAGGTTCCACTTCCCAACGACGGCGCGCACAGACTTGAGGACAAGTCTGTTTTTGATGGGCGCGGCAATGTTACGGGCCAGTACAACAGCTGCGGCCCAAAGAACACTCTGGGCGATGCGGGATCTAGCTGCAGCCCAAAGAACTCTTCCAAGGAAAGTGGATCAGTTAGCACAAGGGCAAGGAGACAGCCCAATTGGGTCCATGACTTCATAATGGACTGATCCAATTAGTTAATGGTTTAATATGTTTTGTTTAAAAATCATGTAATGGACTAATAGTATTTTGTAATAGTCTTTTAGTATTTTTCTCAAGTAACTTTGTAACACTTTGAGGGTTTAAATAGGCATAGGAGCCTAAGAATGAGTATGAGTATTATCCAGAAATTCTTTCTTCCTCCTTTCTATTCCCTCTCTACTTCCCTTTCTTTCTAACTAACTTCAAATCCAGATCTGCTCTTGTTACACCAACTCATCTCTCTTTTCCAACTCGCAAATTTTTCTCCATTTCACTTCTCAAATTCACTCATTTCCTTCCTTATAATCATCAAGGTATGTATTCCATCTTCTTCCTCTCCATCATTTCGTATTATTTTTGTTTCTTATTTCATAGCACCTAGTGTTCTAGTTTTTGTTTTTTGATATTTACTCAAATGATTCTATCTTGTTCATGTAGTATATTCATTTGATTGTTGTGGTGGTGTGTTGTTAACGTTAATTTGTTTTTGGGGTTTAGAGGGTATCCCCAATCGTATTTCACCCTATGCCCTATGCACACACACACACAAGGTGTTCGACAGAATACCTGACTCAGAATAGTCAGGGCGCTAAAACACTGGTCCTCCACATTTTAGCGCTCGGTCAGTTTCACACACGTTTAAGGCCAGGATGCTAAAACGCTCAGAGTGACCGTTTTAGTGCCCAGGCCTTGCTGCATACATTATTTAGGCTTCTGATATTGGGCATTGTGGGGGTGTTTACTGGCATAATTGGGATCTAATTGCACCACTTCTTCAATTTAAATCTGGGAATTGGATCCCATGATGTTCCTGAAAGTAAACTGGCCTTGAAGGCCGGTGCATGTAAGGTGGAAAAACAAAAAAAATTTACCGCGGAAACATACATGCACACAAGATTCATGCTTTAAGACAACATGATGTTACCTTGTTTTTGGCCTGATCAGTCAGGGAGATCAGTTGTCAGGTCTGAAGGGTTCAAACCCTCTAATGGTGATCCACACCATCGTTCGTCAATGATGCAAGAACGCCTTCTTGAAAGCCACCAGATGATCACCACAATGAGGCTTGCTATCCGCACAAGTGGTGAAGGTGGAGGCTAGGTATTCTGTTTAGAAAGGTGTAGTGAACTACCCGACAGAATGGTGCATGAGATGAAGGAGTGTAGGCTAGGTTTTCTCAAAACCCTAATGAGAGGAACTTATGTCTTGTTGTGCGCACAAGAGGAGGAAGAGAGAATGATAATTAAATCAAATTATCCTTTCAAATTCATTTGAAAGTGGCGCATGGAACCAAGGAGGATAAGGTGGAGTTGTTGCAAAACAAATCTAGCCAACAACCTCCAATCTTATCCTTATGAAACTAAGTTCAAACCCATTCAAAATCAGATTCATAAACTATCATATAGTACCTATTCCATGCTCATAATATAGCCCAAAAAGGGGTCCAAATATGTTGAGTAGTTGCATTCAAAATTTGAACCAACTCACCCACTTATTCTCTCAACTACCAAATCTGATTGGAGCTTTGTTTAAGTGACAAGATGACATCCTTATCAACTAAAGTGTGCGCCCCAAACAGTCCAAGGTGATCTCCAAAGATCTCCTCTTGATCCAAGGAATTTGTTCCAATAAGATCTTATCTTATCCTTTTGTTATGAAACAACTTTTCATAGCCAATTCAAATTCGAATTTAAACACTTGAATTAAATGTTCAAACATTCAAATTAAAAATTCAAAATTTCAAATTTCAAATTCAAAATTCGAATCTCCAAAATCAAATTCCAAATTCAAATTTCAAATTTCAAATTCAAAATTCAAAATTCAAAATTCAAATTCCAAATTCAAATTTCAAAATTCAAATTCCAAATTCAAAATTCGAAATCCAGATGTTTGATTATTAATTTAACTAATTAAATTAATTAGTAATAGCTTGGACTATCCAAGCCCAATACTAAGCTCCATGCACCCTCCACCCACTTAGGTGGGCTTCCAAACAGCTTCTTGGGCTAACAACCATTATTAGGCCTAATACCTTTAAAGCTAGTTCATCATGACTACAAGGTGTTAGTGTGTGACCCATTAGGTCCGACTTAGCTTCTGACATAACTAGGCTTGGGCCCAACAAGCCCACAACCCAATTAATGACAACACAGAGCACTAGCAATGCTTTGTTGCCCCAAACTAGTCAGATTAATGACTTGATCATCTTATTGCACATATTTGGTTACCGTATGTATTTCCCTTCGTCTCGGTTATCTTCCCATTAACCTAGGGTAAGGAAATGTATCAACCCCTGCGGTTTAGGGTAAACTTTATTCGAAATAGGGAATCTTCAATTTACTGACTCTAAAGGCAGATCATCTCATGATCTCTTTTACTATGCATAGATTCCCGAGTCCCTGTAAATGTCATCCCGATTTCTCCGATTTACATATAACCTAATCTCTCATAGAGATTTGACGAATTCCTTCAGCTTATTACCCTAGCCCTGTGCCCTTTAAGGACACGCCCAACAGTATACCTATGAGTCTCCATGTTTCAGGCAGACGAGGCATACAATCAAAACATGCCTTCAAGAACACAGTCTAGGTAATAACTTCTGGTCTAAGGAAAGACATACCCAAACATAAAGAGATTACTCTAATGGCACTATGTGTGAGATTTCCCCATAGAGTCTCTTTTTGGGTCTGTTCAGTGCGAGCTATACTCTTATAGGTCCACCCACGACTTTAGCTAAGATATCTCCATATCTGTAGCTCATGAGGTCTTTATCTTGTATCCATATACAAGTAAATAAGTCGTACTAGTCTTACCTGAGATCACTGATCCCCATACTCAATGTCTCTAGACTAGGAACATATAATTAGGAATAGACATGCGATATCCTTGAATCATCATAATCGTGATCTCATCACAGATACTCAAGAGATACTTGTTCTATTCCAAGGGGTTTATCCAGTTCGTTCATATAATATTAACAATAATATCGAGACACAATAAGAAACTGAATAAATAGTGCTTTCATTTATTTGCGACAAACAAAGTTCTACATCTAGTGTCCTTTATTTAATCAAAAGATTGTCTCTAGGACACCCATATACTAACAGTTCCATGCTATATTGACTTGTCTCCTTTGATGTACAGGATTATGTCTACACCTCCACCAAAGAAGACTGGCAAGGAAAGGTCCAGGGTGTCTCAGACTTCTGCACCTACACCACCTCCTCCTGTCTTTGATGCTCATTTTTGGAGGAGTGCTGAGCATGAGGTCCGTTTCACCAAAAAGACCTCTTCCAGGCCATTTGTCCGTATCCCGAGTTCCAGTCCCAGCTGAAGACTAGGGAATGGGTAACTTTTGGTGAGATTCTGGTGGACAGTAGCCCGGCCATAGCACGGGAATTCTTTGCCAATGCTTGTAATGGTGATGAGGGTGGCAAGAGGCATTTTGTTAGTTGGGTGCGAGGCAAGCAAGTCAAATATGATGCCCAAACTATTCAGAAGCTTCTGAAGATCCGGCATTATGATTACATCCAAAACCAAAATCGTGAATTCGGGAAAAATTGACAGAAAGTTGACATTCCACCTAGGAGACGGGACCCTAAGTTTGAGAATTGGACCAAGTTGGAGGCAGTTGAGCCTGTATTGCAAATCATAGCTAAGCCCGATGAAAAATGGGAAATGACCAAGGATAAGGTAAATCCCAAGTTGCTGTGGTTGAGGCAACTTAATGGAGAAGCCCAGGTTTGGTTCCATTTCGTGGTCTCTAATGTTATGCCTTCCTCCAACCAAGCTGAGGTAATTTTGATGAGAGCTGTCCTGATATCCACCATCATGACCAAAGGGAAAGTGGAGTTTCCCATCCTTCTTCAGGATAGTATCTATGACATGGCCCATTCTGATAGTAGTTCACATGCTTTAGGTCACTGTTCTCTGATCCAGCTTCTGTGTCAGAAAGCTGGTGTTGATGTTATTGATAATGGGGTGCCAGTTAAGTTGCACCCTAAAATTGATGCCAAGTTGATAAGGGACCAGCTGAATATTGGAGGAGATGGACCTACAGGGCTGAAAACTGGCAGAAAAACCATGGCTGAGGCAGATTCTGAGATTGAACAAAGGATAAGATCAGGAGAACAGTGGTTGATCAACGCTGACATTCATATGGGGCATTTACGCCGTCATCACAAGTTTATGCAGACGAGTCAGCAATCATTTCAAACTCACATGATTAAAATGCTGACAGATATCTGTGAGGCCTAGGGCTTAGAGACAGCTGCATTCCAGCCTGTTGTTTACCCTCATTCCGAGGAAGAGGATGCATTTGAGGCAGATGTCCGAACCCATTATAACGATCATGATGATGAGAGTGAGACTGCTGATGCTGCTACTTCTGCCCATGCTGCTCAGGCCACCGAGGGAAAGATTATTACTGCTCAGACTGATACTGATATTGTTGCCGCTGATCAGGATGCTGGAGGCCCCATGGCTGAAGAGAGTGCAGGTGGAGCAAAGGATCCGACTGATGCTGATTATACACCACTTCCTCATTCTGATCCCGGAGATCCTTTTGATACAGATAAGGAGGATGTAGAGTCTTACATGGACTCTTGATTTTCCAGCTTTCCATTCTTTTATTGTTATTTTAGTTTATTTTTTTGACTGGTTTATTTATGTAATTTGGTTAAGTACATTGGGATTTCACTGTTTTGTTTGATACACATTGCGATAGTACTGATGCTATTGGTTATATATGAATGTGTTTCAGTGATCCACTGTTGTTTTAGATTTAAATTAGTTGCTAGGGACAACAACGTTTAAATCTGGGAATTGGGGTGTGATTGAATGGCATGCGAACTTCATGGACATGTCACACGAGTGGATGAGCCAAAACAGGGAAACATCTCAATCTCTTTTCTTTAGTTTTTCTTTGTGAATAAATTTTTAGTGTAATTTTGATGTTAGTTGTAGTTCAGAATTTGGATTTCAGTTTTTTTTTTATATGAAATTCCATGAGGATTTGACTGATCAGAATTTTAGATGATTGATCAAATTAAGGATACAATCTTATGCATTGCATGTTGAGAAATGAAATGATTGCATGACTCATTCAATGTGTAAGAGTAGAGAGATTAGCTTTGATGCAAATAGAGAAAGTCAAGCATGCACTCTGAATTGTGAGGAAATTGAGCCTATATAGAAATTTTTGTTCAGAGAGCACTTCACTGCATGAGTAACTCTAGAACTTGCCTTGTTTCTTGTTTGAAATGGTTGATGATGTATAGGGTAGATGCATTTCCTTCTTGAACCAGAAAGTCAAATGGTCAACCCTTAAGTTCCTGTTGCATGAAACCTTTGAGCCTAGCCTGCTGTTGATAAACCACCACATCTATTCCAATCCTTCAGATTAAAAGTTTCAGATAAGTGATAAGGGATAGACTGTCTGGTGGGGAGGAAAGTGTTTTTGCAATAAGTGAATGTAAAAGGTGCTGGAAACATAAGAAAGAAGGAAGGAAAAGAAAGAAAAGGGTATGAAACACAAAGTGTTTGGAAGAGACAGAGGAAAGTGTTAAAGGCATAAAGTGTCTGAAAGAAAAAAATAGAAAAAGGAAATTTTTGTTTAAGACACAAAGTGTCAGGAAGAAAAGGAGGAAGAAAGTTTCAAAGAAAAAACACAAGGAATGAAAAGGAAGAAAGACTGGGGAATTAGGAAGAAATTGATAAATACTGTGATTCCCTCTTATCCGTATCTGATTCATTTGATATGAACTTCCCCTTTCACAGAAATCCTTACCTCTAGTCAAGCCACACCCCAAGCCTCATTGCCAATCATACCAAGACCTTTTTGATCTTCCTTATAGATCATTTTTAGCATGAATAGTGAGAAGATGGGAAAGCCTATGGCAGTTTGAGTGTAGTGAAGAATGAGTGAAAAGTTTATCCTTAAACACTAGCGTGCAAGAGAGTTAAATTCTCACAATTTTTGAGAAGTTCCTAGTGAGGGGGTGTTGTTGTTTGGAAAGGCTTTGTATGTCATCTTTACTGATCTGTTGAAAAACCACATATGATATTGGGCAAGTCATAAGAAATAAGAGATTGCATGGTTGTAAGTTGTATCAATGTAATCTTTTGTTAATTTAAGTCTATCCTCATAAGTTTCATCTGCAAAGAATCTTGAATCCTTCTCTGTTGTGAGTTCATTACTGAGGATAGCAATGTCCAAATCTGGGAATTGTGATAAACCCCTAGTTCATTAGGTTTTTCAGCATAAATTAGTATCAATTTGTGTGATTAATTGGATGAAAAAGAGGTTAATGTCCTGGAAATCCCTCAAGTGCAGATTCTGAAAGCTTTGTTGAAAATTCACACTATCTTGTAGGGAAATGAAGCTCAAAAAGCAGCAGAAAGAAGGAAGAAGATTTTGGAGAAAGGGAGAATGCCCAAGTGTTGAGTGCTAAGACGTCCACACGGACCGTTTTAGCGCGCTGCTACAAATTGAAGGCAAAAGCTGCTGGTGCCGAGCGCTAAAACGTCCAACACAGAACGTTTTAACGCGCTGCTGCAAACTAAGGACGAAAGTTGTTGGTCTTGGGCGCTAAAACTCTCTGACCAAATGTTTTAGCGCCCTGCTGTAGGAAAAAGACTCTGGTCTCGAACGCTAAAACTTTCAATGCAAACATTTTAGTGTTGGAATCAGTTAAAAGCAATTGGGGATCTGCCAGCCATGGACGCTAAAACGTTACACGTTTTAGCGTCCAATGCAGTTAAAAGCAATTGGACATCCGTCAAGCCTGGACGCTAAAATGCCCATCAATAACGTTTTAGCGCCCACGTTATTTTTTTAGCAGAATTTGTAACACTATAAAAGGCAAAGGCCTTCGCATTTTCTGAGAATTCCACCATATCTCTCTCCCTTACATCTGATCCTTTGATCTGACTTCTCTCCTTTACTTCCAAAATTCTTAGGAGTAGTGTTGTTTTAGTTAGTGTTCATATGTAATTGTACTTGAAGACTGAAGACTTACTATCATGACAATGGAGTTTGATCTTTCTTCTTCTCTTATCCTTATTTCAATTATTACTGAGTAGAGTCCTTTGTAGTCTGATTCAATGGAACTCAAGTGTGAATTTATGAATGGTTAATTACATATTTTGTTTCTCTATTATGTGATTGTATGAAGTTGTCTTGATCAATTCTTCATGTTAAAGGAATAATGTAGAGCAGACATGTTTACATTGTTCTATATTTGATAACTTTATCATCAGTGTTTTAGTAGTCAAGACATTGATGCTATGATACTGGTGTGATCTTAAGACCTTAGTAATTAATGCATGTATTAAGAAGGGAGTCACCAAGACATTGGGGTTTCTGATTAATGTGTCTATCAGGGTAGTAAGACATTACATCTTGATGATAAGTAAAAGGTTGATTAACATCATATATTAGATAATTCATTATGGAAATTGGTTCGTCCATAAATTCATGCTTGAGGGAAATCGACATCTGACTACTTGTTAAGTTATATTCATATTTTATTTGTTTTGCAATTCTTTAATTTTATTCAAACTAAATTTCTGGTCACAAGAAATCCATGCAATTCAGAATTTTTCGGTTGATTCAACTTAATAACAATTGGTTAGTCATTGCTTGACACAAATCCTCGTGGGAAAGATCTTTACTCATCATTTTATTACTTGTATGACTAGTACACTTGCTAATCTGACAACAGGACTTTATTTCGGGATGTAGCAGTGGAGTTGGAGCAATGGCCAAGAGGCCCGTAGGATGATTTGGAATTAGGATTTCATATTTTGCATTTCGTTGGCCATTGGGCCTAGGCTAGACTTAGCTCATGAATAATGCATGTGGCTAGAATTATGAGTATCATTTTGTTCATGATGTATTTTGCCTAAGTTTAGTCTTGAATTATCAAGTTTATTTTGGAGTATGTATTATGTCATTTGAATTTGTAAAGTGTAATGTGTCATTTGAAAGATTGTAATTTTTACATGAATTGATGTAATATGAAAGCATGTAATATGATGAAAGGGAAATAGGCCTATTCTAGGATTGATTTATGTTTTATGATGTAAAGAATGCATGCAAATGGATGATGGTGATTGAAATATATTAAGTTTGAAAATAGAAGTAAAGTGATGGAACTTGAGTAATTGATATAAAATATGATGGGCTGTAAGAGCCCCAAGGCATTGATGGTCCTTGTGTGTGCCACCCAATGATTATTTGGTACAATTTGAGGTCATAGAACATTTTTGCAAACTTGGGGATTATTGGAAAAACAAAGGAAAATCTGGCAAATTTCCTCGAAATTGGCAGAATTTAGGCAAGCTTTGGGAGAGCATATCTCCCTCCACAGAGGTCTGATAGGGACGTGCCATACGCCATTTTGAAGCTTGAGTTGTCGTCTATATCATATCAAAATTTTGGATTTTTCTGGATTGGGTGTCGGCCTATAGAAGGCAGAGAACACGGACTGCCCTGTTGGTTCCTGCACATGGGGCTGTTTTGGACCGAGTTTGGGAAATTTATTCCCGCTTCATTTCTTAGTAAAATTAGGTGTATGTTATATCAAATTGAATTTTGAGGTGCCTAGTTTGTTGTATACAAATTTGAGAGCAATTGGTTGAGCGTATTTTCCAGAATAATTGATTGAGTGAAGAATGTTTGGTGTTGTTTTGGGGTTGGCTGGCAGATTTGCTTGTCCAACTTCAAACGGTGATATCCGGAGCAAACGAGAACTTTATGACTCGTGTGATAGCTTCCTAGAAATTTAATTGAGTCTAGAATAACATAGTAAAGGATGGGAGACTTGTCATATGCGGTTTGTCCGTAGAAAATTAAAGATCGAATCATGTTCAGATAGGTAGAAAACGTAAAAGTGAGATTTTAGCTAAGTGGGTTTATGGGAATCCCTTAGTGACTTGAGAGATATAATATATGTTATAAAAGTAGTTTAAATAATTATTCCGCAAAGATTTTACAGTTACGGTCATAGATTTTATTTATTACGCTTTTATTGTTTTAAATGCTCACGTAATAAACGGAAAAATCATTCTTATAAATGAACTGCTGTGATTGTAACTACGCTTAATATAATAATTAATGTTAACAATACCGGTGTACAATGGGCTGTTACAGTCTCAGCTTAAGTTTGATTGAAATTCTTTATGGAACTTTGATGACTAGAAGTTGTAACGCCCTCCCTTGTATGCATCCAAGAGAGTCGTTTGCTAAGCGGAAATAGAGTCGTTAACGTCACATGAGCTAACAAAGCAGTATACAAATCCGTATAAAAATTTCATCACTTAAATTCTTTTCACAAAGGTTTTCCAAAATAGCCATTGTTCATAAAAGTTCAAGCTAACATAAAGATGATTAAGACTACAGTCATCCAAAAGTACCAAAACATTAATCATTACAGTTATCCGTTTAAACAAACAGCAACACTGATAATCCACGCATCATCAATCAACAGCAAAATATTACTCCTTCAAATGCTCTTGCGTTCTCCTGCCATTTTGGAAAAAATAGCAGCCCCGAAGGGGTGAGAATAATCCCAGTAGTGTGGCAACAAAACCAGTAATATAACAGTATTAACTAGGCACAAAACTATAAACAGTCACTTCAACATATCCTTGTTCCTTTTTCTTTTCCTTTTCATCATATTCATATATATTGCGTATATAACGCCTTTCCTTTGCGCTTTTAGCACCGTCGTGCGCGCACTTCACAGTGGAATCAAA
Organism: Gastrolobium villosum; assembly: GCA_032173675.1. Lineage (NCBI taxonomy): Eukaryota > Viridiplantae > Streptophyta > Magnoliopsida > Fabales > Fabaceae > Gastrolobium > Gastrolobium villosum. The sequence continues at coordinate 60,299 of JAVKPL010000800.1, forward strand.
TATACCCCTGGCACCTGAGCTCCATATGGATTCCATCTGTGGGCCTATGCGGACTGATGCCAAGTGTCCCATACCCCGGTACCTTGGGGATGCCTATATGATGCTTGCTCAAACACATGTTCCTGTACATAACTATTCTAAAACAAGGCCTATATGATCATGATATATGCATGTCATGCTATGCTTTCACACACAAAGCGTAAAAATGCGGTATGATGTAAGGTGCATGCTTATATACCTTTCATATGCGTTATGCTGCCACATAACGTCTTTACCTCATAATCATATAGCCATCACGGCACATTTTAGGCAGTTTCCTTTCATCATAATGGAACATAATATTTTTACGGCATATGGAGCATCATGTTACAATTCTATACCAGTAGTCAATAGTCACATTAGGCATCATCGCCTGACACTTACCTTTGCTTGCCTTAAATATTACCAAACCGCAGCGAAGTATCTCACTTCTTAAGCGCACCTAAATCAATTACAACTAATCATTTACAGTGACTATTTACAGCAGAAACAGAGAGCATACAGCAGTGGCTTACAGCAGCAAAACAGTGAGCATACAGCAGTGTTTACAGCAGCAAAACAGTGAGCATACAGCAGTGTTTACAGCAGCAAAACAGTGAACATACAGCAGTGTTTACAGCAGCAAAACAGTGACGTTTTAAACAGAAACAGTGACGTTTTTAAAACAGAAACAGTGGCATTTTTAAAACAGAAACAGTGGCATATATGTGCAGAAACAGTGGCATGTAATGTGCAGAAACAGTGGCATATATGTGCAGAAACAGTGGCATGTAATGTGCAGAAACAGTGGCATATATGTGCAGAAACAGTGGCATGTAATGTGCAGAAACAGTGGCATATAAGGGTGATCTTGAGGGACCGAAACAGTGGCATTACATCTTCAAAACAGTGGCACATTCAACCGAAACAGTGGCACATTTCTTCTTCAAAACAGTGGCATATCCATACAAGAAATAGTGGCATAAGCTTAAACATAACCATAATATTTTTATGCATACAAATCATCATGAAATGACTCCATACTTATACTTTAATCATGCTCAACCAAGGATCCAAAGCAACACATATACAAGGAGACATTCAAGCATACATACATGGCTACACAAAGAAAGAGTTCTAAGTTCAAGGCCTACCTCTTGTAGCACACACTTCACCACACCCTTCTAGCTCTACTTCACAACAAGACCTCTCTTCCTAGGATGATCTATGCGCAACAAGGTGAGGAGGAACCACTAGGACAGCTTCTAAGTAAGAGGAACAAAGCTGGACAGTGAGGAAGGAGGAGAAAACTTACTCTTGCTTGGAGGTCTAGAGTCACGGTTGAGGTGAGGGAAGGAGGAAGTTGGCTAGGCAAAGTCTTCTTGCTCCAAGGAGGCTTGTTGGTGCGGCTAGAGAGAGTGAGGAGGAGGAGGAGAGTTGGCTGCACTTGCACATGAAGCCAGCCCCTTCCTCATGCGCAAATTTAAAGGGAAAAGGGAGGAGGAGTTGCTATGATTAACCATCATGCAAAATTCTGATTACTTGAAGGGATGGGGCTGCATACAAGGGCTGAATCAAGCAAGGGTTTGCTTCTAATTTACTCTATTCACATGCAAGGGGTGAGGGAGATATGTTCAGCTTTGAGGGCTGTCCAAGTCAGAGAAATTTCTGCACAATTGACCGTGATTTGCGCACCTAGAGGAGTGGAAAGTAAGTGTCAAGAGCACATGCAAGAGCTTTGCTAAGTCAACAAGGAAAACAACTATGTGGCAGCCCAAAAATCTGCACTTAGGCAGCCTTAGTGCGCAATGATGAGAGGGAAAGAGGTGCATCATGAGTGCAGTTTTGTGACAGCCCAAATTCAGATTTTGGAGCTGCACAAAATGATGAAAATGCAGCCAAAAATCCTCTTATGATGCATGTGAAAACAAGGCAGGTTTGGCTCATGATGGGCTGCAAAAGCTTGCCAAAAATCTGCACAAAACAGTCTCATGATGGAGGGTGTAAGTGGTTCACCAAGTCAACAAGTTAGGCAGTTTGTGTCATAAGAAAAATCTGCACCAAAGCCCTTCCATGTGCGCCTAAATGGAGGAGTAAGCAGCCTAAAATCATGCTCAAAGGTCCATGTGTCTACCATGCAATAAAATTGAAATCAAGTGTGCAAAAGTCAAGGTGAGGTGGCGGTCAACAATAAGGAACTTGGCAGATTTTTTTTCTAAGTGTTACTCACCTTCTTGTGCGCAAAATTGAGTGGGAATTACCTTTGCCAAGTGAGAGTTACTTGATACATAAGACACCTTAGTTGGACAAGGCTTAGGGGAGATAAGGGTGGACACAACCTTGGGCTGAATTAGCTTGATCCAAGAGCCATTCTTGGGCCATTGGCCACACACACAAAAGGATCCAATCACAAATCCAATAGTAACAAGTCCACACACTCACTAGCCCACATCCAAACACTAATGCCTTCACATGACTCATAAGATTAAATTCATATGTCTACATAAGTAACTTCCTATGATTTAATTTAATTAATTACCTTAGTCTTATCCAAGGATGAAGATCAAACAATTCACAAGCCATTACACATAAACCATACATCCGAATTCTACACATGTACATATAGCATATAGTACCTATGTATTTTACTAATTATGCGGGATGTTACACTCTCCCCACCAAATAGGAATTTTGTCCGCAAAATAAACTTACTTAAGAGCTAAACAGTTCTGGATAGCGTTTCTGAATGTCGTCCTCGCGCTCCCAGGTGGCTTCAGTTGCTGATCTGTTGTTCCATAATACTTTCACCAACGGAATCTCTTTAGAACGGAGTCGCTTGACGGATCTTTCAAGAATTTGCAATGGTTGCACTTGATACGTCAGATTTTCCTTTAGTTCTACCTCTTCCGGCTGTAATACGTGAGATGGATCAGAGAGGTACCTACGTAGCTGTGACACATGAAATACATTGTGAATTCCTGACAAATTGGGTGGTAAAGCCAACCGGTATGCAGACTCTCCAATCCGGTCCATAATCAGATACGGTCCTACGTACCGTGGACTTAACTTCTTTACTCCCATTCTCCTTCCGAGTCCCGATGTAGGTGTGATTCTCAAAAATACATGGTCTCCGACTTCGAAAGATAGAGGCTTATGACGCTTGTCGTAATAACTCTTCTGTCTGGCCTGAGCCCGCTGCATATTCTCCTGAATCTTCTTTACTTGTTCGGATGTCTCTTGAATTAGATCAGGTCCTAACATACTTCGCTCACCCACTTCAGTCCAGCATAAAGGGGATCTGCATTTTCTCCCATACAAAGCTTCATACGGTGCCATCTGAATGCTGGAATGGTAACTGTTGTTATAAGCAAACTCAATCAAAGAAAGATAGCTATCCCAGCTGCCTCCTAACTCCAGAACACATGCTCGTAACATGTCCTCTAATGCTTGAATGGTGCGTTCCGTTTGACCATCGGTCTGCGGATGATAAGCAGTACTCAACCTCAATTGGGTCCCTAATGCTCTTTGAAAGGATTCCCAAAACTTAGATGTGAACTTGGGATCACGATCACTGACAATACTCGTAGGAACTCCATGCAGCTTCACAATCTCCTGCAGGTAAATTCTGGCAAGCCTCTCCGTATCATACGTGGTTCTAACACGCAAGAAATGAGCTGACTTCGTTAAACGATCAACAATCACCCAGATAGAATCATATCCTTCTCGCGTCCGAGGAAGTCCAACTACAAAATCCATCGCAATACTGTCCCACTTCCATTCGGGAATCTCCAAGGGTTGAAGGAGTCCCGACGGTTTCTGATGTTCGTACTTCACCTTCTGACAAGTTAAGCACCGAGATACATACTCCGCAATATCACGCTTCATACCCGGCCACCAAAACGAGGTCTTCAAATCATGGTACATCTTCGTGGATCCAGGATGAACTGCGTACTTACCCTTGTGAGCCTCCCGTAAAACTTCTTGCTTCAACTCTACATTTGGCACAACCAGCCGTCCTTGAAATCTCCAAACATCATTCTCATCCTTTACAACATCTTGGTTACCAACCAAGTCACGGACTAACTCTTCATCTTTCTGAGCCTCCTTGATTCTACTGATCAATTCATTCTCCACCTTTATATTCCCCAATCTTATGCTCTTCCCTCTCTCGTCTACCGATAAGTTCAAGTCTCGAAAGGCCTCAAACAATTTCAGCTCTTCTATCATCAGAGTTGCAGTGTGCAGTGTCTTCCTACTCAGGGCGTCAGCTACCACGTTTGCCTTTCCTGGGTGGTACTTAAGTTCAAAATCGTAGTCCTTCAGAAATTCCATCCACCGACGTTGCCGCATATTCAGCTCCTTCTGGTCGAACAAGTACTTCAAACTCTTATGATCGCTGAACACGTCAAACTGCGAACCATACAAGTGGTGCCTCCAGATTTTAAGTGCGAACACTATAGCTGCTAACTCCAAATCGTGCGTAGGATAATTTTCTTCGTGAGGCTTCAGTTGTCGAGATGCGTAAGCTACTGCCATACGGTCCTGCATCAACACGCATCCAAGTCCTTTCAGCGACGCATCGCAGTAAACTTCGAACTTTCGAGTAGGATCCGGAATCGTGAGTACGGGAGCACTCGTTAATCTGCTCTTCAGTTCCAAGAAACATTCTTCACAAGCTTCAGTCCACTCAAAAGGCTTGTCCTTCCGAGTGAGACGGGTGAGAGGTTGCACTATCTGAGAGAAATTCTGGATAAACCTTCGATAGTATCCAGCCAGACCTAAGAAACTTCTTACTTCAGTGACCGTCTTGGGTCGTTCCCAATTCATGACAGCTTCAACTTTGCTGGGGTCCACCGCGATACCTTCTGATGAAATGACATGGCCCAGAAACTGGACCTCTTTAAGCCAAAACTCGCACTTCGACCATTTCGCGTACAACTGCTTCTCCTTCAAGATTTGCAAGACAATCCTCAGATGTTCCGCATGCAGCTCTTCATTAGCTGAGTAAATCAGGATATCGTCGATAAACACAATAACGAACTGATCAAGAAAGGGGCGGAAGATGCGGTTCATGTAGTCCATGAATACCGCTGGAGCATTCGTAAGTCCGAATGGGATCACCTGATATTCGTAGTGCCCATAACGAGTCCTAAAAGCGGTTTTCGGAATATCCTCCGGTTTGACCCGGATCTGATGGTATCCCGATCGTAAGTCTATCTTGGAAAAGACACTGGCTCCTCTCAGCTGGTCCATCAAATCGTCGATCCTCGGTAGCGGATACTTATTCTTCACCGTTACTTTGTTCAGCTGGCGGTAATCTACACACAGACGTAAACTTCCATCCTTCTTCTTAATCAAGATGGCTGGAGCACCCCATGGGGAAGTACTCGGTCTGATAAATTCCTTTGCCAAAAGCTCTTCTATCTGCTTCTTCAACTCGCGCAGTTCCAGCGGCGCCATGCGATACGGGGCAATGGAGATTGGTCCAACTCCAGGAACAAGTTCGATCGAAAATTCTATTTCCCTATGAGGAGGCAATCGAGGTATTTCATCCGGGAATACCTCCTCGAATTCTCTAACTACCGGTACATTCTGAATTTGATTGTCAACCGAGGGCTCGGCCTCGATCGACAAAAGATACCCTGCTGCTCCCTTGCGGAGCTCTTTCCTAACTTGCAATAAGGAAATGAGAGAGAAAGGTTGAAAATTACCATCTTTCGCAGGAACAATGACTTTCCCTGCTCGACAATCCAAAGTTATCCCGTTTTCCGTCAACCAGTCTATACCGATAATCACCTCGAAGTTGAATACCGGCAGGACCACCAAATTAACTGTATACGTGTTCCCTTCATACTGCAAGGTAACACCTCTGCAGATCTCTGAGGCCGTGCACGATCCTCCAGTAGGTGTGCTGATGTGTAACTCATGAGGTAACGGGGTTGGGGTGATGCCTATTCTTAAGGCAGTATGCTTTGCCATAAAAGAGCCAGACGCTCCAGAATCAAAGATAACAGAAATTGGGTGACCATTCAAAGTGACATTACCTTTGATCAGGTTGGGAAACTTCTGCGCTTCATTTGCATCCAAAGTGAACACCCGTGCTTGCGGAGGCTGTTGATCAGCGTTCTGGGGGCATTTGTAAGCGAAATGACCTTGCTGGCCACATCTGAAACATGCATTGTTGCCCTTGCGACAAACCCCAGAGTGGTTCTTTCCACATGTAGCACAAACAGTCGCGCCTTGTCGTCCAGTCGATGATTGACCCATAGTATAGTTTCTCTTAAAATTTCCAGGTCGCGCCTGCAACGGCGTACCTCTGCCTCGACCCCTACCAGGTGCCGTCCTGAAGAATCTGCCTGCTCGGTTTCCTCCGTGGAATTGTGTTGGTGGCTTGTTCAAGTTCTTGGCCTCATTAATAATTCCTTCGGCCTGACGACTCTGGTTGATGAGTTCTGGAAGTGTACGATTAGTCGTCGTCAAGATGAGCTTGCGAATTTCCGGATGTAATCCGCTCTCGAACTTCTCCACCTGCCATTCTTCATCATAAATGTTCCGATCGAAGTTGGCGTACTCGATCAGCTGCCCGAACTTTGCGATATACTCGTTAACCGTCATGTTATCCTGCCGGAGTGACAGCAGTTCAGTGTGCTTCATTCTTCTCATTGCCTTAGGAAAATACTTGTCTGAACACGGCCCATGTTAGTTCCACGTCCTGAGCTCTCAGCAGAGCCCTCGCACCAGTCCACCATGTTAAAGCTTCTCCCATCAGCTGGTACGACGCGTAATCAGTCTTCTGTGCTTCCGGGCATGCCATGCGTTCGAAGATATGCTCAATCATCTGCAGCCACCTTGCTGCAGCCTCAGGGTTGTCTTCACCCTCAAAGGTAGGTGGTTGGAAGTTGCGGAAGTCTTTCAACCTCCGACGGGCAATTTCTTCTGCATTTTCATGCAGTGGGGGTTGGTTCTGATTCTGTTGCCTATGGTCGCGCCATTCTTGGCTCATATTCTGAATGAACGTTGCCAGTCCCCCGATGGTGGTGATAAGATCCTCTTCCGCATCGCCAGTCCTTCCCCGAGTTGAACCGCGACCACCCGCCATGATTCTGCACTCACAATATCAGGAAATGAGTTGATCAGGCTCACCGCAAGTTATTCATGGCAGCAGTCCCAAGTAGGTACTCGAGTTCAATTCGGACAAGTTAGCTATGCATCCGTGTCTTATCCCAGACTAGTCTAAACAATCTAACTATCCTAGTCAATATATCCCCAAGCACTTAAACTATAGCACATTTAGACAGTCAATCAGCAGATAACCACAATCAACAATCAAGTCAATCAAACACAAGCAAATCCATGGACCAAACTGCTCTGATACCAATTAGTGTAACGCCCTCCCTTGTATGCATCCAAGAGAGTCGTTTGCTAAGCGGAATTAGAGTCGTTAACGTCACATGAGCTAACAAAGCAGTATACAAATCCGTGTAAAAATTTCATCACTTAAATTCTTTTCACAAAGGTTTTCCAAAATAGCCATTGTTCATAAAAGTTCAAGCTAACATAAAGATGATTAAGACTACAGTCATCCAAAAGTACCAAAACATTAATCATTACAGTTATCCGTTTAAACAAACAGCAACACTGATAATCCACGCATCATCAATCAACAACAAAATATTACTCCTTCAAATGCTCTTGCGTCCTCCTGCCATTTTGGAAAAAATAGCAGCCCCGAAGGGGTGAGAATAATCCCAGTAGTGTGGCAACAAAACCAGTAATATAACAGTATTAACTAGGCACAAAACTATAAACAGTCACTTCAACATATCCTTGTTCCTTTTTCTTTTCCTTTTCATCATATTCATATATATTGCGTATATAACGCCTTTCCTTTGCGCTTTTAGCACCGTCGTGCGCGCACTTCACAGTGGAATCAAATATACCCCTGGCACCTGAGCTCCATGTGGATTCCATCTGTGGGCCTATGCGGACTGATGCCAAGTGTCCCATACCCCGGTACCTTGGGGATGCCTATATGATGCTTGCTCAAACACATGTTCCTGTACATAACTATTCTAAAACAAGGCCTATATGATCATGATATATGCATGTCATGCTATGCTTTCACACACAAAGCGTAAAAATGCGGTATGATGTAAGGTGCATGCTTATATACCTTTCATATGCGTTATGCTGCCACATAACGTCTTTACCTCATAATCATATAGCCATCACGGCACATTTTAGGCAGTTTCCTTTCATCATAATGGAACATAATATTTTTACGGCATATGGAGCATCATGTTACAATTCTATACCAGTAGTCAATAGTCACATTAGGCATCATCGCCTGACACTTACCTTTGCTTGCCTTAAATATTACCAAACCGCAGCGAAGTATCTCACTTCTTAAGCGCACCTAAATCAATTACAACTAATCATTTACAGTGACTATTTACAGCAGAAACAGAGAGCATACAGCAGTGGCTTACAGCAGCAAAACAGTGAGCATACAGCAGTGTTTACAGCAGCAAAACAGTGAGCATATAGCAGAGTTTACAGCAGCAAAACAGTGACGTTTTAAACAGAAACAGTGACGTTTTTAAAACAGAAACAGTGGCGTTTTTAAAACAGAAACAGTGGCATATATGTGCAGAAACAGTGGCATGTAATGTGCAGAAACAGTGCCATATATGTGCAGAAACAGTGGCATGTAATGTGCAGAAACAGTGGCATATATGTGCAGAAACAGTGGCATGTAATGTGCAGAAACAGTGGCATATAAGGGTGATCTTGAGGGACCGAAACAGTGGCATTACATCTTCAAAACAGTGGCACATTCAACCGAAACAGTGGCACATTTCTTCTTCAAAACAGTGGCATATCCATACAAGAAATAGTGGCATAAGCTTAAACATAACCATAATATTTTTATGCATACAAATCATCATGAAATGACTCCATACTTATACTTTAATCATGCTCAACCAAGGATCCAAAGCAACACATATACAAGGAGACATTCAAGCATACATACATGGCTACACAAAGAAAGAATTCTAAGTTCAAGGCCTACCTCTTGTAGCACACACTTGACCACACCCTTCTAGCTCTACTTCACAACAAGACCTCTCTTCCTAGGATGATCTATGCGCAACAAGGTGAGGAGGAACCACTAGGACAGCTTCTAAGTAAGAGGAACAAAGCTGGACAGTGAGGAAGGAGGAGAAAACTTACTCTTGCTTGGAGGTCTAGAGTCACGGTTGAGGTGAGGGAAGGAGGAAGTTGGCTAGGCAAAGTCTTCTTGCTCCAAGGAGGCTTGTTGGTGCGGCTAGAGAGAGTGAGGAGGAGGAGGAGAGTTGGCTGCACTTGCACATGAAGCCAGCCCCTTCCTCATGCGCAAATTTAAAGGGAAAAGGGAGGAGGAGTTGCTATGATTAACCATCATGCAAAATTCTGATTACTTGAAGGGATGGGGCTGCATACAAGGGCTGAATCAAGTAAGGGTTTGCTTCTAATTTACTCTATTCACATGCAAGGGGTGAGGGAGATATGTTCAGCTTTGAGGGCTGTCCAAGTCAGAGAAATTTCTGCACAATTGACCATGATTTGCGCACCTAGAGGAGTGGAAAGGAAGTGTCAAGAGCACATGCAAGAGCTTTGCTAAGTCAACAAGGAAAACAACTATGTGGCAGCCCAAAAATCTGCACTTAGGCAGCCTTAGTGCGCAATGATGAGAGGGAAAGAGGTGCATCATGAGTGCAGTTTTGTGACAGCCCAAATTCAGATTTTGGAGCTGCACAAAATGATGAAAATGCAGCCAAAAATCCTCTTATGATGCATGTGAAAACAAGGCAGGTTTGGCTCATGATGGGCTGCAAAAGCTTGCCAAAAATCTGCACAAAACAGTCTCATGATGGAGGGTGTAAGTGGTTCACCAAGTCAACAAGTTAGGCAGTTTGTGTCATAAGAAAAATCTGCACCAAAGCCCTTCCATGTGCGCCTAAATGGAGGAGTAAGCAGCCTAAAATCATGCTCAAAGGTCCATGTGTCTACCATGCAATAAAATTGAAATCAAGTGTGCAAAAGTCAAGGTGAGGTGGCGGTCAACAATAAGGAACTTGGCAGATTTTTTTTCTAAGTGTTACTCACCTTCTTGTGCGCAAAATTGAGTGGGAATTACCTTTGCCAAGTGAGAGTTACTTGATACATAAGACACCTTAGTTGGACAAGGCTTAGGGGAGATAAGGGTGGACACAACCTTGGGCTGAATTAGCTTGATCCAAGAGCCATTCTTGGGCCATTGGCCACACACACAAAAGGATCCAATCACAAATCCAATAGTAACAAGTCCACACACTCACTAGCCCACATCCAAACACTAATGCCTTCACATGACTCATAAGATTAAATTCATATGTCTACATAAGTAACTTCCTATGATTTAATTTAATTAATTACCTTAGTCTTATCCAAGGATGAAGATCAAACAATTCACAAGCCATTACACATAAACCATACATCCGAATTCTACACATGTACATATAGCATATAGTACCTATGTATTTTACTAATTATGCGGGATGTTACAAGAAGTGGTCTTGGATTAATCCAATTATGTCTTATAAAAATAAGTCAAAGCTTGGTAAATTAAAGTCAAAGGTATGCTAAATTCAAGAAAAATCAAAGTATCTAATCAAAGTTGACTAGTTTGATAACATTGTCTTATTTTCTACTAAATGATTGATTGAATGTATTTTTTGGGTCAAAAGCTTGTTGGGTGAAAAATATATTATGATGAAGGATGTTTTAATTCATTAAGAGAAAACACATTTGTTCTCTTAACTTCAAGCCAAGTGCGCAAGTGCACGCATCAAGTAATAAATGGGAATATTAGTGCCCAGATTATCGTTCCCACGAGAATAGAACTCTAATTAATGCCTTAAACTATTTTAAAAAGAATGAAAATGAGAAAAAAAGGTTAGTAATTGACCTATTTGGTCAAACGTTCCTTACTGTCTTTACAACGTTCCTCAAGGACAGTAGGTTCAATCTGACATCAAATAGTTCATCGCTTCGTTATGTATGATATCCTTCTTATTGAGAGAAGGAACAACAATATTCATGAGAGATTGATAGATACAAGATTGAATAAAGAGAAAAATAACAATAGTAATTACAGTAATTAAGAGACAACAGTGTGGAAGGTTTTAAAAATAGTTTTAACAGAAGGAACGGATCCACTGCTCCACTCTTAAATAGATATTTTCTCTGCTCAAGACTTAACACTTTTGTATTTGTTCCAATCTCTTCACTGCCAACTCTGATTCCTTAGCTAATAGACTAAATGGCTCGCAAGTTTCCATATTCCTATAACTCCCTTGACTCCAACAGTTACTTAGCACAGGACCTTCAAATGAACGAGGTGGCACCTTATTCCTAAGGCAACCAGCAGTATTGTTTCCACAAGACTGCCTTCCCCCTCTGGTTAAGCTGTATGAAATCCCTTCCTTATGGAAATTCCTTACTCAGTATGTGTTCAATTTCCATTGATGCACAATGAATATAGCTCACTTAACCAGAGAAACACAAAAACTTCTGCACAAGAGCTTTGAAAATAATTCTTTAAGAGCTTTACAGTTTTTTCGTTCCACAGATAGTTTAGCCCATAGCCACTACTTTAAACATAATTATTCTGAACTGAAATCCCATAGACCCGAGATTCTGTTCAGAGATAACGAGTGGAAAGGAGAGAAATAACATTTATATTTAACTAGAAACAAATTAGGTTACAATAAAATGGAAAGTGGAGAATATGGTTGCTGCTCGTGAGGAGTCTCAAGTGGGTGATACAGAATATAGAAGAAATATTGTCACTTAACTACAGCCAAAACTATATAAAAGAAAAACTACAAAATAAACTAAGTGATCTCTTCTTAAGGAATTCGATGATGTTCTTCATGCCGGGACATCCTATTTATAGCATAAGAGTGAATGGCCAAGCTTGTAATTTCTTTGGAGTTTTTTCTTGACTGCATGGACGGGGCGGTGCAAACAGTGTCCAGAAGGATGCAATTTGCTTGATGGGACACTTATTGTTGAGATTTTTCGTTTCTTCTGTAATCCCCCATGCCTTGCTTTCCCTTCAGCCAATGAGAACTCTTTATTCCCTATTGTACACGTTTCTTCATGCTTGATTGCTGCACCGCTTATGCTTTATGGAAACTTCTTTTCAACTTTTCCTGCAAAGTAGTCAGAGAGGTTGAGTGAGTGGAGTAGGTGTATTAAATGTTCTCAATATGTTCCCCTTTTTATATATTTTCTAAAGGATTACGCTATCATCCATTCCCCCATTGTGTTTTTGTCACAAAGATATAAACACGTGTTTTTAATGCAAAAGTTGCTTATCATATGAGGGAACGGATGGTATTTTTCCATCAAAATGGGCTTAGATGGGAACGAATTTTTGTTCCATCAGTTTTCATTAATGCCATGATACATATGAAATTGTATTTTTCAGATGGACCAATCATATTAATTTAAAAAGAATGACTAGGTCAAAGTGAAAGAAAATTAGTAAACTAATTACCTAAGCTAACTTTGTTGAAGCTCCTACATTTATATGGTTATTTCTTCTTCATGTGTATGTAGAGCATTTCTCGATGTGGGTTCAGTTTTGAGGGCTGAATGTGTATAGAAAAGTAACCAATGGGATTAAAGATGAAGGAAGGTGTTGGAAAGTCAACAATTGTAGGCTAGTTATAAAAGTAGAAAACTAAGCCATTTGGTGATATTTTGAGAGTGCAAGTCAGTCATCCTTCCTTGTGTGAGTGCAGCCGAAGGTTCCAGGAGAGTAAAGAAAATAGGTGGACCAATGGAATTGGTTGTTAAGTTGACGAAGTGAATACATGAAAGAAAAGTTAAAAACTTGTGAGACTAGTTAAATAATTTAGGATATTTTTATCACACAAATGGTCATCTCTTTCAATTAGAGCTCCACAAAGCCTTTCTCTTTTCTCCCCTCTTACTTGTGTTTTTCATGTCTGAACTTGGTCTCTTAAAAAAGGGCTAAGTCATATCTCTCAAACTAAACACCTTTTGGTTAAAGTTTCTACATGAAACTTGTAGTTTAGGATCTTGTGAACACAACCATACAATTACTTTTCCAAGAGGGGCTGTATAACACCTCGTATTTCTTAAACATATAATTATATATTAAATGTGGAATAAATGGTAGGATTAGTGAAAATCCTGAAATTAGGGTTAAAATACAAAGGAAGGGTAAAATGGTAATTTGTCAAACACGTAACCCTAGGAAAGGAAAATTAAGTAGAGGTCTCAGATGGAAAAACTAACCCTGGAAATGGATTCAGAATGAAAAATTGAGTGGTTAGGAAAGTTTCTAGAAATTTGGTGAATAGTGTTTTTACCGGGTAAAAATATTGCGGTAGGGTTGCACCGTAAAGCGTGCATAATGAATTTTGAGCTCTAGGATTGGATATAAGTTATAAATGGTGCATAGGACTAGGAAATATAATTTCTGGTGAAAATTGATGGAAATTAGAGTGTTTGAGGAAGCGTTCCCACAGCGCGCATAACAGCTTAAAATTATGAGTTCTCCGAACGACCGAAAAACTCCGGATTCATCTGATCAAGGGCACTTAAAGGACAATGGTTAATGTTAAAAGTTAGAGTTTCTAAATAGTCTAAGAATTAATGGACGTTTAGTGGATTAAGCAAGAGATTTGAATTTATTTGAATCGCGTGAGGTGGCTGTGGGACCTACCCCACTTAAGTGGCATTAAAACACATGTGCAAGTGCACTACTCATCATCATCTTCAACCGTTTCTCTCTCCAAAAACCGAGCTCCCTCCCATTTTTACAAGTTTTGGTGCAAAATATTCATCCCCTCCATACTCTCTCATTTCTCCACCAAAATCCAACTTCCACTACATCAGAATTTATGTAAAGGACATTCTAAACACAACCATGGTAGTTTTAAGGCTTGAAACCCACTAGATTGAGAGAAAACTCCCCTCAAAGCTGCTGGCAAGTGTGTAGATTTGGTGTTCTTGGAGTTGATTGATCCTCCAATGCTTTGGTATGTTGTGGAGGAGCCCTAGGCCTTGCTTGTGAGTAAGTTTCCACACTTTTGATTGGTTGAATTAATTGATTCAAATTCATGAACCCTAGAGCTTGCATGCTTGATTGATGTACTTAGAGAGCTCAAATTGAAATTATGTATTAGATAAAAGTGGCTTAGAATGATGTTTTAGAGTGATAGAATCCATAAAAATTATTGGTGAAATTGGTTATAACTAGGAAAATTTTGAGTTGGAATTTCAATACTTTGTGAAATTGATATGTTGGATGATGGTGTAATTGAGTTGTGGAGTATTTGTATGAGTTAATTATAGGATTGTATAATGTGTAGAAGTGTTAAATTAGATTGATACCCTTTGGTTGGTGGGCATGAGCAATTCGGCCATTGAGGGCATAAAGGGTGTGATGGTGTAAAAATGGTATAATTGATGTTGTATGGTTGTGAATGGTATTTAAATGAGATGGATGTTAGTTGGATGCATGAGGTTTGGGGGTGGAACCATTGGATAGGCATAAGTATAGGAATTGGCCTCAAAAAGGATAATTGGAAAAATGGTGTTGTGATGGATTTGGATGGAAAATGAGACTTGAAATGGTGTTGTGGTAACCTTAGAATGCTAGCGGGACCTTGCAATAAAATTAAGAGAATTGTTTGGTAATTTAGGCCATATGGCCAAATCTTGACTTGTGGGGGAAGGATATTTTGGTGCTTTGTAATCTCGTTGGTTGCATTTTGTATTGATGATCCTTTTGTGATCATTGTAGGTTGCCTCCCACTACTGTAAATTCTGAGCTTTGAGCTTGGTGGGTTGCCTTTGGTCCTTGACCAAAGGGATTTTGGTGAATTGTTATGGATATGTGCATGAATTCCTTAATAGTCATGTATATGTATTCTTGATTGAAATTGAAATGGGAACGTCCTATGTGTAGGCATTTCTTATGGTACCAAGCTCGGTGACGTATTAAATCGGAGCTATCAAGTGAGGGAGATTTTATCAGGTAATCCCTTGGTATTGGGGGTTTAGACCCCATGTGTGCTCCACCATGCCCCTTGAGGGTAGTGGTTGGAGGTGTATGTTGGTAATATAGTATAATATGTTCATGCATTATTGTATGTATAGTGGCACACAGGATGTACCGTGTCTCTGGCCAGTAGACTGTTGCCTTCGGGAGTTACGGACTTCCACTGGATATGTCTCCATGAGGGAGTTCCAGCTGACCTGGGGTCATGGTGTGTTATCCGTTGAGGAGCACTTCATTTTCATTCAACATCCACATTAAGTTTCCCAACAACTTACATATAATTCTCACCAACCATATTTAAGACTACAACCCACAACTCCATCTTTTTCCACCAATTTTCACTAAGTTATAAAGTTCTACATCACCATAAATATTATTGGTTCAATCGTCATCATTTATCATTGTGAAAAATAAATTACAAAGGGACACTACCATTAAAGCTCTCCAACTACCATAACTCAGATACACTATTCACATATTCATCAAATTTATGATCTCTCAAATAACTCAATGAAATTGGGAATACTTACCACAAATGAACACCCAAGCTCCCTAGTAATGGTTTCTAAGCACCAATGTAACAAACGAGAGCTCCTAAGTCCCCATTTATCACTTAGGTCAAAAAATTTAGGAGGGGAATATCTCCTCACTCAATGCTCCCCACAAGAATCTCTCAACATGAAACAAACTCACAATGGTGTGGGGAACAACTTTGTAGTTGGAAGTTTCTCCTAAAAGTGCCTAGAAATGGAGATGGAATTTCAAAGCTTCAAAACCCCATTTCCATGGAGAAGAGCACGATGAAGCAGAAGAGAGGATGAGAGAGATTGTTCATTTTTTTATGTGTTTACATCACTTAAACCACTTAAATCACTTAAAGTGGGTCCCACACGTCAATTAACTTTCTTAAATCACCCAATATAACCCACAAATTCATAACCTACGTGTTTTTCTTGTTCACTTCATATTTTTACTTCCTAAATATACAATCATATTTTCACGCTTATCGGTACAATTTACAATCATATTTTCACTATTCTTCAACTTTTTTTGAAACTTGCCTATCCACTCGATTTTTCATCCTGAATCCATTACCGGCATTATTTTTACGATTTGAGACCTTCTACTCATTTTTTCTTGCCTCGGGTTACGTGTTTGGTAAATTACCATTTTACCCTTCTTATGCAATTTGACCCTAATCTCAGGATTTTCACTAATCCTACCCTTTAAACCACATTTCATATATAATAATTGATGAACCCTTAGTTCATCAGGTTTTTCAGCATAAATTAGTATCAATTTGTGTGATTAAGTGCAAGTTCTGAAAGCTTTGTTGAAAAATTACATTTTTCTTGTAGGGAAATGAAGCTCAATGAAGCAAAAGAGAGAAGGAAGAAGATTTTGAAGAATAGGAAAATTCTAAGTGTTAGGCGCTAAAACGTCCAAAGTCAAGAGTTTTAGCGCCCTGCTGCAAAATGAAGCCAAAAAGTGCTGGTGCTGAGCGTTAAAACGGCCATGTCAAGCGTTTTAGCGCTCTACTGTGCGAAAAGGTTCTGGTGATGAGCGCTAAAACGCTAAGATCGAATGTTTTAGCGCCCACGACAGTTGAAAGCAGTTGAGCATCCGTCAAAGTTGGACGCTAAAATGCCCAACAGTGAACGTCTTAGCGCCCAAGTCAGTTTCTAGATGTTATTCAGTTATATTTTGTGACTCTATATAAGGAAAGGGCCTTCACATTTGGACAGAATCTCCGATATCCAATTCTCTCTCTGACCTTTCCCATCACACTAGGAGAGGGGAGATCAGATCAGATCTTTCATAGATCTGATTTGACTCCTCATTCTCTCTGAACTTCCAAGTTCTTTAGGATTTAGTATTGTAATAGTTAGTCTAGTTTATGTAATTTGTGATTGGAGATTGAAGACCCAATTATCATGACAATGGAGTTTGATTTTTCTTCTTCTCTCGTTTATATTTAAATTATGTTTGAGTAGAGTCCTTTGTAGTCTGATTCAATGGAACTCAAGTGTGAATTTATGAATGGTTAATTAGATATTTTGTTTCTCTATTATGTGACTATATAAAGTTGTCTTGATCAATTCTTCATGTTAAAGGAATAATGTAGAACAGACATGTTTACATTGTTCTATAGTTGACAACTTTATCATTAGTGTTTTAGTAGTCAAGACATTGATGCTATGATATTGGTGTGATCTTAAAACCTTAGTAATTAATGCATGTATTATGAAGGGAATCACTAAGACATTGGGGTTTCTGATTAATGTGTATATCAGGGTAGTAAGACATTACATCCTGATGATAAGTAAAAGGTTGATTAACATCACATAGTAGATAATTTATTACGAAAATTGGTTCATCCATAAGTTCATGCTTGAGGGAAGTTGACATATGACTACTTGTTAAGTTATATTCATGTTTTATTTGTTTTTTTTTCAATTTTTTAATTTTATGCAATCTAAATTTCTGGTGACCAGAAATCAATGCAATTTATAATCTTTTGGTTGATTCAACTTAAATAGATATGGTTAGTCAGTGCTTGAACACAAATCCTCGTGGGAACGATCTTTACTCATCATTTTATTACTTGTATGACTAGTGCACTTGCTAATCTGACAACAATAATACATTTATAAAAATACGAGGGGTTATACAACACAGGAGCAGTAGTCAATTTCTCTTTAAGAGCCAGGAAACACTTCTCACGTTCCTGGGTCCAAACAAAAGGAGTATCCTTTCGTGTCAATCGGGAAAATGGCAGTGCCATTGTGGAAAACTCCTCTATAAATCTACGATAATAACCAGCAAGACCCAGAAAGCTCCAGATCTCAGTAACAGTCTTCGGTCGTTCCCAGTCAATTACAGCATCAATTTTATTTGGATCCACTGCAACAGCTCTAGCAGAAATAACATGACCCAAAAATTGCACCTCAGATAACCAAAACTCACACTTAGATGGCTTCGCATACAACTTTTTATCCTTTAATATCTGCAATACAATCCTCAGATTCTCCGTATGCTCCTCCTCACTTTTAGAATAAATCAAGATGTCATCAATGAATACAATTACAAACTAGTCCAAATACGGTTTAAAAATGCGATTCATATAGTCCATGAACACCGCAGGGGAAATAGTAAGCCTAAAAGGAATCACCTGATACTCGTAGTGTTCGTATCTAGAACGGAATGCACCATTTTAGGCACATCCTCCGGCTTAATCCGGATCTGGTGGTATCCGGACCGGAGATCAATCTTTGAAAACACACAGGCACCCCTCAACTAATCCAACAAGTCATCAATACGCGGCAATGGGTACCTGTTCTTAACCGTAACCTTATTCAACTGCCGGTAGTCTATACACAACCTAATGCTTCCATCCTTCTTTTTCATAAATGTAATGGGTGCTCCCACGGAGACACACTCGGTCTGATAAAATCCTTCGTAGATAGTTCTTCAATATGTTTCTTCAACTCAGCCAGCTCCAGTGGCGACATCCGGTATGGAGCCAAAAAAATAGGCCCCACACCGGCAACAATTCAATCGAGAAATCAATCTCTCTCTCGGGTGGAAATTCCGGTATCCTATCAGGGAATACATCCACAAACTCATTAACCACCGGAATACTAGAAATCTCTATCTCCTTACCACCCACCAATCCACCCAAGAAAATATAACCCTGATCCCCAGCCTTCAAGGCTTTAATAGCTTGGCACATAGACAGAAAAGGAGATGGACCCACCGAGGGCCTCTCGTTTGCTAGTATCAAACTCTTCCCACAACAATCAATCATTGCGCAGTTTTGAGACAGCCAATCCATACCCAAAATCAAATTAACAAAGGCCAGGGGCAAGATAATCAAATCAATTGTGTAGCCCCTACCTTCGTAGATAAACCCGACCTCTTTACAAATAAAGGAGGAATTGATAACCTCTCCTTTAGCAGTAGTAATACGCATAGGGGGAATCATTCGCGTTACCCCCAAGTTCAAACCTTTGGCAATGTATTCCGCCATGAACGAATGTGTCGCTCGCGAATCAAATAAAACAGACAAATCGATATTAGAGATAAAATTTGTACCTTTAACCAAATTAGGTGCCTTCTCTGTTTGCTGCACATTTATAGTATATACTCATCCAACGATAGGAGCAGATGGCAAGGCCTGCAGATTCGCAGTTCGCCCCGTATTACTTAACACTCTCTGGCAAAATGCCCAACCTTACCACACTTGAAACAAGAATTCGGAGCCGCAGTACAAGGGCCCCTATGATACCCCTTACACTTATCACATTGCGAAAGAGAATGTCTATCATTGAACCTACTCCTCTAACCACCACCCCTCTTGAATTGACCCGGAGGCTGCCTTACCTGCAACCCCCTACCTCTATTATTATTCTGATGGTAACCACCTCTGTTATTATTACCAGAAGGACCAGATGTCCTCCTATTATCCTGCTTCAGATACCTGCCATAAATAGTCTCAACCTTTTTGCATTGGGTCGCTAGATCAGCAAAATCTCTCACAGCAGTATTAGACATTCTTTTAGCAATCTTTTCGTTTAATCCCCACTGGAATTTAGCAGATAAAAACTCAGGAGTCGGCAACTCACCCCCATAGTTCGCAAACTTAACCAATTCATTAAATTTCACCACATAGGCATCAATAGTCATGGTACCCTGTACCAATTTATCAAATTCACCATGCTTGTCTTCCCGAACATCCCTGGGAAAATACTCTTCATGAAATAATCTTTCAAATAAGGCCCAAATAATTTCTTCTCCCTGAATAGTAAACGAGCGAGATGCATTGTACCACCACTCGTGGGCATCCCCCTCAAGCATGTAAACAAAATACAGCAGTCTTTGGGGATCCTGGCACCTCATAACCTGAAATATTTTCTCCATCCCCATCAACCAGGTGGTCACTATCTTCGAGTCCCTTGACCCCTGAAATGCTGGCGGTTTATGTTTTCAAAAAGGTATGAGCCTCTGCTCATTAGTACCAGCAAATACCTGCCCAGCAACCCCAGAAGACTGAGCAACAATAGTAGGATCCACATAAGGCTTTGGGATATAAGTAGGATTAGTAGTTTGGTGACTACCCTCCTCAGAATGACGACTAGCCCCACTCCCCTCCTGGTGACGTATAACAGATGGCGTAGGGGTATGAGTCTCTGTAGCCGTATGTGGAGGAGAATCATCCCTCCTGTGCCGAGTCCTATCTTACCTCATCTTATTCATGAAGGCATGCATCATATCCTGATTATTTTTCATCAGGGTCTTGTCATAGTTCTATTTGCAGCATTCTCTTCTTGCAGAGCATTCAGAACTGCAATAATAGGATCTGGTGCTGCTAGACGACCTGCACCTCGAGTTCCACGGTGACCTCGTGCCCTACTCATGATATATGTACATGTAACACAAAGGAATGAGCTGATCAGACTCACACTGAGGAATCACATATACAATAATCATAAACAGTTCACGGATAGCTATGCAACACAAAATACAGTTATACATTATCAGAGTTCCCTTAAAAAATTGCTCTGATACCATAAAATGTAACAGCCTGTTGTACACCGGTATTGTTAACATTAATTATGATATTAAGTGCATTTACAATCATAACAGTTCATTTATAAAAATACTAGTAAACTTTTTCCATTTATTACGCGAGTAGTTAAAAAAATAAAAAAAGTAATAAATAAAAGCTGTGACCGTAACTGTAAACTCTTTGCGGAATAATTATTTAAACTACTTTTATAACATATATTACATCTCTCAAGTCACTAAGGAGTTCCCATAAACCCACTTAGCATTAATCTCACTTTTACGTTTTCCACCTATCCAAACATGGTTCGGTCTCTGAATTTCTGCGGATAAACCGCATACGAAAAGCCTCCCATATTTTAGTATGTTATTCTAGACTCAATTACCTTTCTAAGAAGATATTACACGATTCATAAAGTTCTCGTTTGCTCCGGATATCGCCATTTGAAGTTGGACAAGCAAATCTGACAGCCAACCCCAAAATAGCTCCAAACATCCTTCACTCAATCAATTATTCTGCACAATCCACTCAACCAATTTCTCTCTAGTTTTTATACAACAAACTAAACACCTCAAGCTTCAATTTGATATATCTACACCTAATTTGACCAAGAAATGAAACAGGAATAAATTTCCCAATTTCGGTCCAGAACAGCCCCATGTGCAGGGACCAACAGGCAGTCCATGTTCTTTTCCTTCTACATGCCGAAGCTCAACCCAGAAAATTCTCAAATTTTGACACGAGATAGAGGACATCTCAAGCTTAAAAACGACATATGGCACATCCCTATTGGACCTCTATAGAGGGAGATACGCTCTCCCAAATTTTGCCTAAATTATTCCAATTTCTAGAAAATTCGCCGAAGTTTCCTTTGTTTTTCCAACAATCCCCAAATTTGAAAAAGTGATCTGAGACCTCAAATTGTACCTAATAATCATTGGGTGGTACGCATAAGGACCAGCAATGCCTTGGGGCTCTTAAAACTCATCACAGTTTATATCAATTACTCAATTTCCATCACTTTACTTCTATTTTCAAATTTAATATATTTCAATCACCATAATCCATTTGCATGCATTCTTTACATCATAAACATAAATCAATCCTAAAATAGGCCTATTGCCCTTTCATCATATTACATATGCTTCATGTTACACAAGATCCAAATATAATAATTACAATTATCCAATTACACCATGAGTCATAAATCTCCAAATGCAACATAATAAATAAACCTCAAAATGACATAACCCAAATGTAACTAGACTTAGGCAAAATAACATGAACAAATATGACAATAAATCTCCTCCTACATCCATATGCAATGTTCATGCCCTAAGTCTAGCCTATGCCCAATGGTCACCAAAATGAAAAATAAATAATCCTACGTCTCAGTCATCCTACGGGCTTCTTTCCCACTGCTCTAACTCCACTGCTACATCCTGGAATAAAGCCCCCATGACGGGGTGAGATATACGAATATATCTCAGTAACCCAGAGGTTCTGGAGAATACTCCGCCCAATGGTTCACTTCGATGCATATAAATAACATAACCTATTTAGAAAGTCTAATTTTAACATTAACGATTGTTCTTTAATTACCCTTGATCAAATGAATCCTGAGTTTTCTGGTCGATTGGAAATACTGCAGTTTTAAACTGTTGCGCGCGCCGTGGGCACGCTTCCCCAAACTTACTAATTTCCATCAAATTTCATCAGAAATCATATTTCCTAGTTCTATAAACCATTTATAACTTGTATTCAAAACCTAGATCTCAAAACTCAATCGACACGTTTTACGGTGCAATTGTACCGCGGTATTTTTACCCGGTAAAAACACTATTCACTGAATTTTCTGAAACTTGCATATCCACTTAATTTTTCATTCTGAATCCGTTTCCAGGGTTATTTTTATCATTTGAGACCTTGTACTCAATTTTACCTTCCTAGGGTTGTGTGTTTGGTTATTTACTGTTTTACCCTTTCTTTGTATTTTAGCCTAATTTCCAGGATTTTCACTAATCCATCCCTTTAATCCTTGTTTAATATTTTTATACATAATTTAGAATTGCGAGGTGTTATACCCCATGTTAAGGGGAACACATTTCAAGTGCTTTCTCGGACGACGAGTTTTCAAAGAACTAGTGATGCAGAAAGAATGGTTAGCAGACACATTAGGGGCAGCGCGATTGGAAAACGTTTGGGTTTATTCGTGTATGTCTATGTTTTGGATAATTTATATATTTGAGATAAAGATATTGTTGGTACAACTGTATATAATTGATATGAGGTTTTGTAGTTAAAGGTTTGGATATGGTACGTACAACAAAGTATGTTTGTATGTTTCAAGTTTGCTGAGAGTAAGTAGGAATCTATGGATAGATTCTGAAGATGTTAATATGAATATGTATGTATTGGTTATGTTTGGATAGTCCGATAAATTGAGGTCATGTCCATTTTTACTGAATTGATAGTTGCTATAATTTGGTGTTAAGTTTTAATTCTATGCAGTTATAGGGCTGTACAGTTTATTATAATATTGTGAACATAAAGGATACAAAGGAAGAGTTTTTGTGATACTTATAGGAAGTCTTATACTATTCTTATTAAATTAAGTGCGCATCTATACCATTTCTGTATAGCGTTCTGGTTTGTAAACTGGGGTGTTACATTATGGTATCAGAGCAATGAAAGTTTTGGGAATTACTTTAAGTACCTTTATGTGTTTGATATGTAGTCCTTTAAGGAAATGTTGGATGAATAATATGGTTTTTGGTAGTATTACTATGTTATCTGTAAAGATGGGTCTGGCCAATTCATTCTTTTTCTAAGAAACACGTGTAATATCGTTATAAATTCTATAAATTCTTGGAAAATAAGAAAGAATTCAATGGATCCAGTAGCAGTAGCACTGCAAGGTAAGAGACAGAAATTGATTTAGATCAGATAAATGGATTCTCAAATATATGATTAGATATGCAAGGATTGGAAGCAATGAGCCTTGATTATCAGTAGTATTATGCTAACCATAGTGGAATGGAGTTGTGAAGTACTTGGGGATAATTGTAGTAGCCGAGAATGTACTCAATAGTTTTATGAGTAGTCAATGAAAGAGTTTGATGAGATAAGTTAGGATGTTATGTAAGTGGAAGATTATCAAGCTAGATTTTATAATTTGGCACATACAAAAATGTAGGATCACTGATATGGGTCAAAGCCCATTAAGCAGCCCAAACATGGTGGAGGAAATGGGTCCAGCAAACAGCCTGAAGAAACAGGCCCAGGAACCGGAAGCCCAATATCGCCCGGTCCAAGCCCAGGAGCATATGCCAAAAGCTATTGAAGACACTCATCCAAAGAAGCTTCCAGAAACGCGTGGAGAGGGAAGAACGGTGAGGGAGATGGACCGAGACTTGACCGAAGAAGAAGCGAGATCTGGAAGGAGGAGGAAGAGCCCATCACGCTTCGAGGAAGAAGGCTACGATTGGCAAGTGTAGGGACTTCAACATGGGACGGTCCACAGATAAGTAGTTTTCTGTATAGGTTGTGAATTTTCCTCATTGATTCTTGTTGTATAAAAAGGAAATTAGAACTGTTAGCTGTGGTTGATTAATGAAATAAAACTTGTGTCTCTTTTTTCCCCAAATTCTCTCTTCTTTCCCTCATCTCATCTTGTCCGATAGGTTAACCCTATCAATTGGTGCTTTCATTCTTGACCATGGTTCCTCCTGAGACTCATGCTCGTTCTGTTGATGATAGGTTGGAACAAACACAATCGGAGGTGCAATTTCTGAAGGATCAGATGCACAAGCAGTTCCAAGAGATCACGTGTAAGCTGGATGCGATCTTCAACAAGGAACAGTCGGTGTCCTCCAACACAGGGAAGCAAGGTTCATTCGATTCTAAAGAGGTTTCAGCTGTTCGTGATCTCCGTCTCAAGGTTCCCCGATTCGATGAGTCAGTAGATCCATAGGATTGTGTTTTCAAGGTCTCTCAGTTCTTTGATTTTCACGGCATGGATGAGGACCAACGCTTGCGCATCACTCCCTTTTACTTTGAAGGAAAGGCGCTAGCTTGGTACAGATGGCTGCACAAGAACACCAGAATCGAGTCGTGGGAGAGTTTTCTCCGATCTCTTCAGGTTCGATTTGGGCCTTCGGAATTGGAGAATTTTCAAGGTCAACTGGCGAAGCTGACTCAAAAGGGTTCCGTCATTGAATACCATTCAACATGAGGTAGTGTCTTTCGCACCCACCACCTTAACCAGAGCAATAGCCTTGGCCAAAATACAAGAAGCCAAGCTACAATCCAAATACCCTTACCCCAGATTACAGTCCTCCTTGCCACCTCTTTTACCCACACCTACACCCACAGCCCAGAACCAACACCCACAAAACCACCAGAAAAATTTTCCTCCCTTAAGCTCAAATAGTCCTAAACCTACCATGCAAAGATTGACCCAAAGTCAGATTCAAGAACGCCGTGAGAAGAACCTATGTTTTACATGTGGTGATAAATATTTTTTTGGCCATAAATGCAAGGCTTCAGTTCATGTGTTGATAGTTCCTGATGATTATGAAGGGGAGATGGGAGGTGGGGATAAGACTGATGAAAACCACGACCCAAATACCTGTCTAGATTCGGAGGCAGCAGACACACCCCTCATTAGTCTACATGCTCTTTCTGGAATTTTAACCCCTCGGACTCTTCGTTTTAATTGTCATATTGGGAAGTCTGATTTAGTTTTGCTTGTGGATGGGGGAAGTACCCATAATTTTTTGCAACCTCGAATAGTTGCCACCCTGAAGCTACCCATGTCAACGGATCAACAGTTTGATGTTATGGTGGGCAATGGTCAAACTCTCAAGTGTGAAGGATTCTGTCCAGGGGTTCCGATTAAAATACAAAATCATGTATTTTTGGTGGATTTCTATATTCTGCCTGTCCAGGGAGCTGACATGGTGTTGGGGGTTCAGTGGCTGCAGGGCCTGGGACCCATTGTTTTGGACTACTCCAAATTGACTATGGCATTCATGTGGGAAGGAGAAAATATTCGGCTACAGGGGGATAAGCATCACAGTCCTATATCACTGAATCAATTCCGAAAAATTCATCAGAGGCAACAGATTGCATCTCTTTACCAGCTGACACTGCTGGAGTCACATTCCACAGCCCCGGAATCACCCATTTTTCCTGAGGTTCAGCAGCTATTGTCCGAATTTGAATCATTGTTTCAAGAGCCCAATGAGTTACCTCCTCATCGTCAATTGGATCATGCAATACAATTGGAACCAAGTACGAAGCCAGTAAGTGTTAGACCTTATAGATATCCACACTTCCAGAAAGGTGAGATTGAAAAACAAATCCTTCAGATGCTTGACTCCGGTTTCATTAGAAGTAGTACTAGCCCTTTTTCTTCTCCTGTTTTGTTAGTTAAAAAGAAAGATAATTCTTGGAGATTTTGTATAGATTATAGGGCTCTCAACTGTATTACAATTAAAGACAAGTTCCCCATACCCACTGCAGATGAGTTAATGGACGAATTAGGTGGATCTAATTTTTTTTTCTAAGCTGGATTTAAGATCTGGGTATCACCAGATAAGAGTCAGACCGGGGGATGTTCACAAAACAGCATTTAGAACCCACCAAGGCCATTACGAATTTTTAGTAATGCCTTTCGGGTTAACAAATGCCCCAGCAACATTCCAAGCTACTATGAACCTGTTATTGCAGCCTTATTTACGAAAAATTTGTTGCTGTGTTTTTTGATGATATTCTCATTTACAGCCCTAACATTGAATTGCATTTATAGCATTTGAGATTGGTTTTATCTAAATTGCGGAATAACCAGTTTTTTGTCAAGAAAAGTAAATGTTCGTTTGCACAGCCACAAGCGGAGTATCTGGGTCATGTTGTTTCAGCAATGGGTGTAGGCATGGATGGCAACAAGATCAAGGCAATGTTGAGTTGGCCAGCTCTTAAAAACTTGAAGCAGTTGCGTGGGTTTTTGGGACTCACCGGCTACTATAGAAGATTTGTAGCTAGCTATGCTACTATAGCAGCCCCAATGACCGAATTACTGAAGAAAGATTCTTTTAGTTGGTCTACCGCGGCACAACTGGCGTTTGACAAGCTAAAGAAAGCCATGACTTCAGCACCTGTTCTGGCACTTCCTGATTTCAGCAAGGAGTTTGTCGTGGAAACAGATGCTTTTGATTTAGGAATTGGAGCAGTTCTTCTCCAACAAGAACATCCTATTTCTTATTTCAGTAAAAAATTATCTTTGCGAATGCAACGAGCTTCGGCCTATGTTAGGGAGCTGTATGCTATTACGGAGTCTGTTAAAAAATGAAGGCAATATTTGCTTGGAAGGAAGTTTTTGATTCGAACTGATCAAAAGAGTTTAAGGGCATTATTGGACCAGGTAGTGCAGACACCGGAGCAACAATATTACCTTTCTAAACTCATGGGGTTTCAATATTCCATTTCTTATAAACCGGGCAAGGACAATAGGGTTGCAGATGCTTTATCTAGATGTCCTTCTACATTATCCTTAATGGCCCTCTCAGTGGTGCAATTCGATTTATTGGAGGCCTTAAAGAAGGAGAATCAGCAATCGGATTTTTTTATACAAAAACATCATGAGTTAGCAAGTCATCCAGAGTCCAATCCAGATTTGGAAATTAGAGATGGTTTGTTGTTAAAAAGAGGGAAATTACTGTTGGATCCTACTTCTCCATTGATTCAACAGATCTTATATGAAAATCATGCAACTTTGTCCAGTGGCCATTCGGGAATACAAAAGACTGTGGCTCGCACAGCTGCTAAATTTACTTGGGCGGGGTTGAAGAAAGATGTTCAGAAATTTGTCAAGTCTTGTATCACTTGTCAACAAGTCAAGTACTCCACACAAGCTCCAGCTGGACTGCTACAACCTATTCCTATTCCTGAAAGAATTTGGGAAGATTTGTCCATGGATTTCATCATGGGTCTTCCAATGTCTTATGGGTATACAACAGTATTGGTCGTAGTAGACCGCTTAAGTAAGCAGGCTCACTTTGGGTCCTTGCCGAAGAAATATACTGCTGCAAAGGTTGCCGATCTTTTTTCTCAAATGGTTTGTAAGTTACATGGTGTACTCCGATCAATCATATCTGATCGTGATCCTATATTTCTCAGTCAATTTTGGACTGAGTTATTTCAGCTTAGTGGTACTTGCCTACGTCGATCCACTGACTATCACCCACAATCTGATGGCCAGTCGGAAGTAGTCAATAGAGTTTTGGAACAGTATCTCCGTTGCTTTGTTGCTGATTTTCCGCACAGATGGTCTAAAATTCTACACTGGGTTGAATTGTGTTACAATACTTCTTTCCATGTTTCGGCAGGTATGACTCCCTTCAAGGTGGTTTATGGTAGAGAACCGCCATCCCTTTTAGACTATATACCTTCTTCTACTGTGTCTCTTGAAGTTGATCACGTCTTAAGGGATCGCCAGGCCATTATACAGCAATTAAAGGGGAATTTGTTGAAAGCACAAGGTGCCATGAAGAGCACAGCTGACAAACACAGAAGAGATATCACTTATGCTGTTGGTGATTTAGTTTGGGTGCAATTACAGCCTTATCGTCAAACGTCTGTATCCCACAGAGCTTCTTTTAAACTGTCCTAACGATATTTTGGACCCTTTGAGATTCTGAAAAAGGTAGGGAAGGTCGCTTATATGTTGAAGTTGCCAAGCCACGCCAGAATACATCATACATTCCATGTTTCATTGCTGAAACCGTACCAAGGGGACGTGGGCATCACTCCTTTTCCCTTGCCAGAAGTGTTCACTGGGAATCTACCGGTGCTGGAGCCAAAGTTGATCTTAGCAACTCGTTGGAATGAGGAAAGCAGTCCACCACAAGCTCAGGTTCAGGTTCTGTGGGAGGGGATATCTCCTGATTTTACTACATGGGAGACTTGGGAAGATTTTCAGCAGCAATATCCTATTTTCAACCTTGAGGACAAGGTTGTTTCTAATGGGGCAGGTATTGATATGGGTCAAAGCCCATTAAGCAGCCCAAACATGGTGGAGGAAATGGGTCCAGCAAACAGCCTGAAGAAACAGGCCCAGGAACCGGAAGCCCAATATCGCCCGGTCCAAGCCCAGGAGCATATGCCAAAAGCTATTGAAGACACTCATCCAAAGAAGCTTCCAGAAACGCGTGGAGAGGGAAGAACGGTGAGGGAGATGGACCGAGACTTGACCGAAGAAGAAGCAAGATCTGGAAGGAGGAGGAAGAGACCGTCACGCTTCGAGGAAGAAGGCTACGATTGGCAAGTGTAGGGACTTCAACATGGGACGGTCCACAGATAAGTAGTTTTCTGTATAGGTTGCGAATTTTCCTCTTTGATTCTTGTTGTATAAAAAGGAAATTAGAACTGTTAGCTGTGGTTGATTAATGAAATAAAACTTGTGTCTCTTTTTTTCCCAAATTCTCTCTTCTTTCCCTCATCTCATCTTGTCCGATAGGTTAACCCTATCAATCACTGACTGATTTGATTGAGTTGACTGTGAAATGTACGAAAGGTTTGAATAAGGAAATCTTTGATAAGATTGCACACAGTAGGTCTATGGACTTCAGCGTTCAAGATACCTGATACGTTGGAACGAAGTAATAACTCCTAATGCATAAGAAATGGAATAGTCTAATTTTGATGTGAGAGATCTCTTTGGTGAGATGTTTAAAAAGCAAGATGGATTGGCCATCAGTATAATATACACGGAAAGATCGGTAAAAGTACATGTGGTTTGATGAAAGATATGCTTTGTCTTTGGCAGGTAAGACCATCCATTTAGTGGTTATACAAACCAGAAAGATCAGACTTCAAGTTCTTGATTTTAAAAAGGGATAAGGATTTTCTTTTAAGCCGCTTAAGAAAGAAAAGACACGTAGGTTTATGAAAAGTATTTGTGTTTGTACAAGGACCTTGTAAAAGGCATGCATGTTGAAGTGATGATTTTGAAAGGATTATGTTTGATTACAGTAAGATTATTTTGTGTAAGTGATGATTTGAGACTGATTATTGATGTATATTTGAAGTGCATCAATAGCTATATGATATATGATTCGATTTTGGTAACCGTTTTGATAACGTAATGAAAAATCATGTTCATGTTTGTTGGACATTAAATATCAATGTGTGACATGATTTGATTTATGATAATCTAATTAATAAGAAAATCAGAATTTCATACATGTGTGCTAGAATGCAAGAGATTTTGATTCATTTGATTGTTGTATTTATGCTTGAGGCTTTATTCATGGATATGATGTGAATGAATTATCAAGTACATGTAAATTGTGTGATGCGTGTAGAACTATTTGAAGGGTTTTAGATTTGAGTAGTAGTGGAAATTATGTTTCAAATTAAGTATACAGTCGATTTATAAATTAAACCACTATTACTACTATTATGATGATAGGGGTAGTCTCATGTGTTTATAAGAAAGTGCACTATGCCGTTAAATACGGAAGAAAATCCATGTGAGATGGTTGTGAGATAAAGGAGTTCTTGGCCAGTAAATAGATCAGATATCAACTATGAGTACTCCTATTAACAGTTGGCTCTAGTTGCTCTGTAGGGATATAAGTCCTCAGAGATATCTATTATCCTCCGAGGGAAACATTTGTTTTCCGGAGATTGAGATTAGTTTTGTGAGGACTATGATCATAGAAAGTATTATTATTTGGTGCGATTAAATATGGTGATGATTTGTGTAACAAAATGTTTGATTGAGAAATTGGATAGATTGAATTCTAGATGTTATATCTAGCTATATTCTATTGATGTTTGTTACTCAAAAATAATGTTTGGCAATTTTGTGAATGATCATGAATTCTGGTTGTCAATTGACATACATGTGATATATGTTATGCTCTAAGTGAGTAATTGAATTTGAATGATTGAAACTATGACTATTGAATGTTGTAAAATTTATATCTGTATCCGTTTGGGAAGATTTGGGTTATTAAAAAAGGTTTGCTAAGGCTATCTGTAAGAAAATTTAAATTTCAAGAAGGCTTATAAAAAATATGATCTGATTTAATCAATAATTGCATAATAGTAATTATATAATTTGAAAATTATGAAATTTTTGGTCAACGATTGTGTTATGAATCTGAAATTTAATTCCAGTTGATTGGTATTATATAGATACTTTTGTAGGGTTAAGTTATATTTGATTGATCTTATCTCTAAGAAGTCTCTGTTGTTAAAGATTGGAGTTGAATATGTGATTGTTAACTACATGATGAGAGATCTGAAGTTAATAAATAGAAAGAAAGAAATTTGTTTGTGTTGTGTTCTTCAGAATCATGATTTTATGTGATGTGCTAGATAACTGGTAACCTTGAATGTTGGTATTATTTGGGTTTGAGCATGTACAATTTTATGATTGTATCAAGATATTAAGATAAAATGAAAGGAGTATATAGGTGATATGTGATACTGAATTTCATTATGTGTTTGAATTTCATGATAGTGTTTGAAAATATTATATGTGAATGATTGGTGATTGATTTTGTGGACAAAATCTTAAAAAAGTACGGTGAATATAACAACACACATTAAAAAATCTTGAAATAGTAAAAGAAGTACAAGTGTGATTACTAAGTTACACTAGCTTTTGAATAAGTAAGTTTTTTATGTGAATTTTGTTGAGTAAACGAATGAATTGACATGCTAAAATTTGTAATAATACAATTCATGTCAAGTAAGGTAAATTAGACTCAAATGAGAATATTAATAAAGTCTAGGGGTCAAAATATAAATATGTGAAAGTATAACTAATTTGCAAATAAGCAAAATAATGGTATAAGCTTTCAGTTTGATTGTGTAATTAAACTTTTTATGGGATTTTGATGACTAGAAGTGATCTTAGATTAATCTAATTATGTCTAGATTAATTTATAAAAATAAGTCAAAGCTTGGTAAATTAAAAGTAAAAGGTATGCTGAATTGCATGAAAAATCAAAGTATGTAATCAAAGTTAACTAGTTTGATAAACTAGTCTTATTTTCTACTAAATGGTTGATTGAATGCATTCTTTTATGCCATGATACATATGAAATTGTATGTTTTAAGATGGACCAATCATATTAATTTAAAAAGGATGACTAGTCTTTTTCTTTTTTTGGAGATAAGGATGACTAGTCTTATTTTCTACTAAATGGTTGATTGAATGCATTCTTTTATGCCATAATACATATGAAATTGTATGTTTTAAGATGGACCAATAATATTAATTTAAAAAGGATGGCTAGGTCAAAGTGACAGAAAAGTTAGTAACCTAATTACCTAAGCTAACTTTTTTGAAGTTTCTACATTTATATTGTTATTTCTTTTTCATGTGTGTGCAACGCATTTCTCCATGTGGGTTCAGTTTTGAGGGCTGAACGTGTATAGAAAAGTAACCAACAGGATTGTAGAGGCAGGTGTTGGAAAATCAACAATTGTAGGCAAGTTATAAAAGTAGAAAACTAAGCCATTTGGTGATATCTTGAGAGTGCAAGTCTGTCATCCTTCCTTGTGTGACTGTAGCCAAAAGTTCTAGGAAAGTAAAGGAAATAGGTGGACCAATGGAATTGGTTGTTATGTTGACAAAGTGAATACATGAAAGAAAAGTTAAAAACTTGTCAGACTAGTTAAATAACTTAGGATATTTTTATCACACAAAGTGATCATCTCTTTCTATAGTAGCTCCACGAAGCCTTTCTCTTTTCTCCCCTCTTCCTTGTGTTTTTCATGGCTGAACTTGGTCTCTTGAAAAGGGGCTAAGTCATATCGCTCAAACTAAACACCTTTAGGTTTAAGTTTCTACATGAAACTTGTAGTTTGGGAGCTTGTGAACTCAACCATGCAATTACTTTTCCAAGAGGGGCTGTGTTGCGTGGATTTTATCCTCTTTGAAGTCATGATGATATGGCTTCTATGGTGTTGAAAGATGAGATTTTTGGTGGTTTAAAATGTGGAGAGTAACCTAGTGTTCTCCTAGAAGCTATACAAGGTAGCCTACTTGATTTCTAGTGGTTTAATATTGAGATTTTATCGTTGTTCTTCCCATTTTAAGGTTGTATATATGATGTTATAATCTTAATTAATTGATGGGGTTTTGAAGCCTAAGATTGTTTGTAGGTTTAATTAAAAGTAAACTAAGCAAGTAAAGATTGTAAAAAATTCAAGAAGATTGGTTAAACATTAAGCTAGAGTTTCGCCCATCATGAGTAAAATTGGATGGAATTATATTTCATCCTAATTCTCATAAAGATAATGGGTTTAAAGTCAATTTTTGTTGATTGGTTTTGAAGGAAAAATTGATTGAAGTCACTAGAACATGATGGAGTGGATTTAAAATAAACAAACCCTAATGGAGGCAAATATGGCCTCTGTTTTGAAAGTTTATAATTGGAGTTGTAGAAATCCAAATAGAGTGTGGTTTGTACCAAATTAATGATATGTAAGTATATTATAACATATCAAAATTCAGAGTAATCCAACTGGAATTGGAGATTTCATAAATAAAAGAGTGAAGGTTGTTCGGGCTGTAAAGGATTTGTGTTTACCTTTAGCCCAAATTGAAAAGGGCATATCTCACTCATTTCTTAATGAAATGAAGTTTGTGAGGCATCAAATTAAAGGTTAAGATGTCTAGTTTTTTGTCAAAAAGATAGCATTTTTATGAGGGCTGGATCATGCCCAAAACTAGAAATGGTGGATAGTGTCTGAAACTGCAATGTGTTGGCATCATGCTACATGGAGTTTGGAAAATTCATAGCTCTTTCGTTTCTGAATAAAATGGGAAAAGTCTTATGTTAAATTAAAACCCCGGATGTCTTTCATTTTCAATAAAAAATTTAAAAAATCTGTATGGGGAAACGTTTCAACAAAAATACTAAAGTGTCTGTTGTCCGGTCTTTGACAATGGATTTAAGCAGTTTGTTTACAGCGGACGTATCTTGAGTTATACTTTTCAAAATGAAGCTTGTAATATACCTGTAACTGTTAGTATATGGGTGTCCTAGAGAAAATATTTTGATTAAATAAAGGACACTAGATGTAGAACTTTGTTTGTCGCAAATAAATAAAAGCATTATTTATTCAGTTTCATATTATGTCTCGATATTATTGTTAATATTATATGAATGAACTGGATAAACCCATTGGAATGGAACAGGTATCTCTTGAGTATCTGTGATGAGATCACGATCATGAGGATTCAAGGATATCGCATGTCTATTCCTAATTATATGTTCCTAGTCTAGAGACACTGAGTTTGGGGATCAGTGATCTCGGGTAAGACTAGTACGACTTATCTACTTGTATATGGATACAGGGTAAAGACCTCATGAGCTACAGATATGGATATATCTTAGCTAAAGTCGTGGGTGGATCTATAAGAGTATAGCTCGCACTGAACAGACCCAAAAAGAGACTCTATGAGGAAATCTCACAGATAGTGTCATTAGAGTAATCTCTTTATATTTGGGTATGTCTTTCCTTAGACCATAAGTTATTACCTAGACTATGTTCAAGAAGGCATGTTTTGATTGTATGCCTCGTCTGCCTGAAACATGGAGACTCATAGGTATACTATTGGGCGTGTCCTGAAAGGGCACAGGGCTAGGGTAATAAGCTGAAGGAATTCATCAAATCTCTGTGAGAGATTAGGTTATCTGTAAACCGGAGAAATCGGGATGACATTTACAGGGACTCGGGAATCTATGCATAGTAAAAGAGATCATGAGATGATCTGCCTTAGAGTCAGTAAATTGAAGATTCCCTATTTCGAATAAAGCTTACCCTAAACCGCAGGGGTTGATACATTTCCTTACCCTAGGTTAATGGAAAGATAACCGAGACGAAGGGAAATACATACGGTAACCAAATATGTGCAATAGAATGATCAAGTCATTAATCTGACTAGTTCTGGGGCAACAAAGCATTGCTAGTTGTTGCGATCTCGGCAAGTGCACCGATCGTTCCAAGTAATAAAAGTGATAAGTAAGTATCGTCTCCACAGGGATTGATAAACAATTACTACTATAACCAGTCCTCTTAAGTTAGATAAATCGATTGGTTGTTGACAAATAATTGTAATTTAAATTAAATAACAATAAAAGTGAAAGATTTGTTTTTGTATTTTTCTGAAAAAGATTTAAAATAGATGAAGAAATGTTTTTGTAGAAAAAGTGATGAAGAAGACTGTAGCCAGGGTACATTCACCAATTGTTCCCAATTTTACTTCGGATTGATTCATAAAACCTATTGAAATTAACAACTCAGAAAAATTATCATCTTTTTAGAAGTAATTAGTTAGATCCCAATCCCTTGGCGATCTAACCCTTTACTTCAATTGGAACCCTAATCCCTTAGTAATTCCGCCTGAAAATAAGCATTATGTAGATAAATCCCACGACTGCAATCCATACAAGTCTATCCCTAGAACATGCATGGAGAGTCATCTTTATCTCCTTTCAGGATCAGTATTCCAACATCCCTATTGTGAATCCTGATCCCCAGAATATTATTCCCTATTAGGTTGATCAGATCTAACAGAAATAATATCAATACGCTCAAGATAAAAGATGAAATATATTAATTCAATACATAGAATGATTCAATCCTTGTAGCAATTGTTTACAAAGGGATCATGCCCCTGACTACAGAAATAGATCTAGCCAATCAACATCATGATCGCTGATCTGATTTCAACATAAACTGGAAAAAGAAAATAAAGAAGAATACAAGAACAGAGTGATGAACACGAAGAACGCCTCCTCTAGGTCTTGTGATGTGTATTCTGAGATATCCTTCTTCAAAGGTTGAGTCTCCTTTTATAAGAGGGATTCTGACCTAATTTGCACATTTGAATCTTCACACTTTCGCGCCTCCCACGCTCAGAGCGCCACTCCCGCGCTCAGGGCGTGGGAGTTTCTGCCAATTTTTCACCTCCCGCGCTGATGGCGCGGATCTCGCGCTCTCAGCGCGGGAGCTTCTGCCAAATTTTCCTTTCCCGCGCTCTCAGCGCCACTCCCGCGCTCAGAGCGCGGGAACCTAGGTCTCTTTTGATATGTTTTTGCCTCCTTTTGTTTATCTTCCTTGATATTCAGACTTTGGATATTTTTACTCTTTTTCTCTGCTTTTCTTGCATTGATTGAGTCATTTTCTTCCTCTTTTTGCCTTGTAATTTCCTATATGCTGATCGCATATCACTAGTGCTCTGTGTTGTCATTAATTGGGTTGTGGGTTTGTTGGGCCCAAGCCCAGTTATGTCACAAGCTAAGTTGGACCTAATGGGTCACACACTAACACCTTGTAGTCATGATGAACTAGCTTTAAAGGTATTGGCCTAATAATGGTTGTTAGCCCAAGAAGCTGTTTGGAAGCCCACCTAATATGGTGGAAGGCGCATGGAGCTGTGTAATGGGCTTGGATAGTCCAAGACATTACTAATTAATTTAATTAGTTAAATTAATAATCAAACATTTGAATTTTGAATTTTGAATCTGAAACTTGAATTTTGAAATTTGAATTTGGAATTTGAATTTTGAAATTTGAATTTTGAATTTGAATTTTGAAATTTGGGATTTGAAATTTGAATTTTGAAATTGGATTTTGAAATTTAAATTTTGAATTTGAGATTTGGAATTTTGAATTATGAATTTGAATGTTTGAACATTTGAATTCGAATTTGAATTGGCTATGAAAAGTTGTTTCATAACAAAAGGATAAGATAAGTTCTTATTGGAACAAATTCCTTGTATCAAGAGGAGATCTTTGGAGATCACCAAGAGTTGTTTGGGGTGCATATTTTAAGTGATAAGGATGTCTTCTTGTCATTTAAACATAGCTCCAATCAGATTTGGTAGTTGAGAGAATAAGTGGGTGAGTTGGTTCAAATTCTGAATGCAACTACTCAACATATTTGGACCCTTTTGGACTGAATATTGCGCATGAAACAGGTGACTATATGATGGTTTTTAAATCAGAGTTTGAATAGGTTTGAACTTAGTTTCATGAGGATAAGATTGGAGGTTGTTGGCTAGATTTGATTTGCAACAACTCCACCTTATCCTCCTTGATTTCATGCGCCACTTTCAAAGGAGTTTGAAAGGAAAAATTGATTTAATTAAATCAATCTCTTAACCCTCTTGTGCGCACATTACAAGGAAGTTCTTCTCCTTAGGGTTTTTCAGAAAACCTAGCCTAAACTCCTTCATCTCATGCACAATTCTGTAGGGTAGTTCACTACACCTTTCCAAACACAATACCTAGCCTCCACCTTCACCAATTGGGCGCATAACAAGCCTCATTGTGGTGATCATCTGGTGGCTTGCAAGAAGGTGTGCTTGCATCATTGACGAACGGTGGTGTGGATCACCATTAGAGGGTTTGAACCCTTCAGACCTGACAACTGATCTCCCTGACTGATCAGGCCAAAACAAGGTAACATCATGCTATCCTAAAGCATGAATCTTTGTGTGCATGTATGTTTCCGCGGTAAAAAGTTTTGTTTTTACACCTTACATGCATCGGCCTTCAAGGCCAGTTTACTTTGAAGTGGTATCAGAGCCCGGTTGCTTTACCATCGGCGGGTGATGGTACCTTGTTTGTGAAAAGAGTTTTTTCACGGTCAAAATCTTTAAAGGGTTAAAGTTTAATTCTGCATATGGATTTTGAGTCACAAATCCTTTAAGGTGTTAAAGTTTTTGTTTTTATGAACATGTAAATTTGATTCTATGTTCATAAAACAATATGCATCGTGGTTTAGTTTCTTTTTCTTTATGAAAGTCTTAAAAGGAACACCCTTTTTGAAAAGGTAGATTCGGCCATGAAGGGTACTAAGAGTACCTTGAATGTTTTCTTATTTTTCTCCATGAATTGTGTCATGTGCATTGCATGAAATTTTGTGACAAAATCTATCATATACTCACCTATATGATTCGGCCATGAAGAGGTTTATGGCTACATGCATGGTTTAATTTTGTTTTCTCTGAGAAAGAATTAACAAAATTTGAATTCAAAATTGTTTTAAAATTCGGCCAACTAGAGAAATTTAAGAATTTGAATCTTGATATTATTTTGATGTTTAAATGTTAAATATCAAAATATATGTGAAAAATATTATGTGATAATATAATGTTTGTGTTTGCAAGTTTTGATCCTTTCAGGTACAAACAGGAAGGGGATGGTCATGGTGCCCGGATTTAAAATTTTGTATTTTAAATTAATGTGTAATTGCGCCATTTAATTTACAAGTGTATTTGTAATTTAATTTTTGTAATTTTGTCCCTCCAAAGATGTTTTGGAGTTTCTTTAATTATGTATAATTAGAGAATTAGGCTAGTGGCGTATAGACGACAAGCGGCCGTTGCTTAAAAAAGCAAAATGGACAAAAGCGCTAGCACCATGACTATCTCAATATAAACTGTTTATATGCATGTATGATTAGAGCGTCTAGTATGCATGAATTGGGAAAATCGTGTTTTGTATGGTTATTATGTTTGTCCAATGGCGACTAGTGTAAACCGATAGATATTTGACATAGGTTACGACTAGCATGATAACTTACAACATGCATTTGATGAGACCTAATGGACCCTAAAATAAAAGGAACCCTTAAAAGGAATAAATAATTAAGCGTATAATTACCTCCCACCACCAATGCTACTCAAACCTCTTCTACATAGTGGTGCTCCACAACTCAGTTGGGACCTACTGTTTCGTTGAGCTAGAGTAGTGTTTGAAGTGTAAGACACTTAGGGTGCTGGTTTAATGCTTAACTAAGACATAAGTTGCAGGCACAGCCGGGCTTATGTGCTTAGGGTAATGGTGCTAGGTTGGTTGCATGAGATGCACCACTAAGTGACAAAGAGTTGTCAACCTAATGTTAAGAGAGGGTATGAGATACTGTTGATAAAGATCAACCCATTATTTAAATTAATCTTGCAGTCTCAGACGGAGATTAAAATAAATAATCGCACTCTTAATCTCACTAAGGTAAAATCTAGAAGTAGATTAACCCTAAGTCAAATAGTAAGGGTCATTGACTTAGATAAAATAGTGGGAGGGGAAAATTATTTAAAGTCTTTAATAATTTGCTTTTAACTACATAACTGTATATTAACAAAAATCATATTTACATCTTTTTCAGCTTTTAATATGACTAATCAACTGTCACTGTGTTCAATTCTCGATACGAATAAACTTACCGGTTCAAATTTTATGGACTGGTATCGGAACTTAAGAATTGTTTTTAAGACCGAAAAGATAGCTTATGTCCTTGACACTTCTTTACCTATTGCGCCTAAGGAAGGGGAAGATGGGTTCGCGGAATTTGATTTCGAGACCCACAAGCAACACATGGATGATAATGTGTTGGCTTGTTGCATCATGCTGGCATCCATGTCGCCTGAACTGCGTAAACAGCACGAGCATATGGATGCCCCCTCTATTATCCTGCATCTCAGGGAGTTGTATGATATTAAAGGCAGACATGAGAGGTATGAGACCTTTAGGGAATTGTTCCTGTGCAAGATGACTGAAGGCATGTGTGTTAACCACCATGTACTGAAGATGATGGAACTCATTGAGAAGCTAGAGGGTCTAGGGTTCACAATGGATGCTGAATTAATTAATGACTTAGTTCTATCATCACTTCCTCCTTCTTTCAATGAATTCATAATGAATTACAACATGCATGGGATGCTTGTGAGTTTGCCAGAGTTGTTAAGGATGTTAATGACTGCTGAAATGTCTATCAAGAAGGATGAGACACAAGCTCTTATGATTGGTGGGCTTAAAAGGGCCATGGGTAAGGGCAAGGAGCCTGCAAAAGGCAACTCCCTTAAGCCCAAAGGAAAACCCAATAAGAAAAAGGGCAAAGAGAAAGGTAAGGGAGCACCCAAGGAGAAAAGCGATGTTGTGTGCTTCCATTGTGGCAAAAATGGCCATTGGAAAAGGAATTGTCCATACTACCTGAAGAGTGTGAAAGAGCATGGTGATGCTTCAACCTCAGGTATTCACATGATTGAGATAAATTATTCTTGTGATAATCCGACTTCATAAGGTATTGGATACCGGTTATGGTTCTTATAATCTGCAATGTGTTGCAGGTGCTTAGAAGCCTAGAAGATTGGAGAAGAACGAGGTGGACCTCCGCGTAGGTGATGAAGCAAGAGTTGCTGCTCATGCTGGTGGAGATACCGACCTCATTAGCCTACGGGCACCTTATTGTATTTGAATAATTGTCTTTATGTTCCTGGCATTTCTAGAAATATTATTTCTTGTTTAGAACAAGATGGTTTTTCTTT
Source organism: Gastrolobium villosum (assembly GCA_032173675.1). Lineage (NCBI taxonomy): Eukaryota > Viridiplantae > Streptophyta > Magnoliopsida > Fabales > Fabaceae > Gastrolobium > Gastrolobium villosum. The sequence goes on from JAVKPL010000800.1 coordinate 100,368, forward strand.
AACTATTAAGAATGGTACATTTTCTATCATTTTGAATGATATTGTTTTGGTACGCTTCTTCAATTAAAGTGCTCAATGTAGATGTTAAATGACCTAGGATAGAAAATCAATCCTATCTTTGGCACTAAAGACTAGGGCACATAAATGAAACAAGATTGTCTAGAATACATGGAGATGGATGCCTAGGCTCCAAGGATTTGGAATCCTATGGACAGTATGAATCTTGTCTAGCTGGGAAAATGATTCGTCAAAAGCCCAAAGGGTTGAGATTCATAGGGCTAGTGAGTTATTAGAACTCATTCACTGTGATTTATGAGGCCCAATGTATATTGAGGCTAGAGGAGGAAACTCCTATTTCATTTACTGATGAAGTAGAGAAACAGTGTGGCAAGATGGTTAAGACATTGCGATCAGATCGTGATGATGAATATCTGAGCCATAAGTTTCGGGATTATCAGAGAGAAAATGGAATTCTCTCACAGTCTGCTGCACTTAACACACCACACCAAAGCGGTGTCAGGAGAAACAGGACTGTGTTATACATGGTTAGGTCTATAATGAGTTAGACTCAACTTCCAAAATCGTTTTGGGGATATGCCTTAGACACAACGGAATACTTTCTAAATAGGGTACCGTCTAAATCTGTTCAGACCACACCATATAAGATATGGAATGGTAAGAGACCCAACCTGAGTTACCTCAGGGTATGGGGATTGCCAGCTTATGTCAAAGCGTTAACATCAGACAAGCTTAGTGCTAAGAGTACTAAATGTCTATTTGTGGGGTATTCTAAAGGTTCTAAGGGATACTGGTTTTACTCAAAGAATGCTGAGTTCCTTGAGAAGGATTTTATCTCTCAAGGAGGCAGTGGGAGTAAGATTGATCTTGAAGAAGTACAAGATCCACAAGAACAGATTGAGGAACCCGAGTCTACTCCGCAGGCGACGTTATCCAATGGAGAAGTAAACACACAACTCCGTAGATCTATGATGGTCATCCATCCACCTGAGAGGTATGGGTTTGTGATTGAGAATCAGCAGACTGTTGAGGATGATGAACCAAGTAACTACGAGGAGGCAGTCAAGGATGTTGACTCCTCTAGATGGCTTGAAGCCATGGAATCTGAAATGGATTCAATGTATCAAAACAAGGTATGGACCTTGGTTCCTAAACCGCAAGGAATAGTTCCTATCGGAAGTAAATGGGTCTTTAAAAGAAAGACTGATGCAGATGGCAACGTTCCGACCTACAAAACTAGGTTGGTGGCGAAAGGGTATCGTCAAAGACAAGGAGTTGACTATGATGAAACTTTCTCACCAGTTTCCATGATCAAATCTATTGGATCATGCTTGCAATAGCAGCATACCATGACTATGAAATTTGGCAAATGGATGTCAAGACCGCCTTCTTGAATGGGTTCTTGAAGGAGGAAGTGTACATGACACAACCTGAAGGCTTTGAAATCAAAGATCAGGAGCATATGATATGCAAACTACAAAGGCAATATATGGGCTAAATCAAGCATCAAGGAGTTGGAATATACGTTTTGATGAAGTCATTAAGAGTAACGGTTTTATCAAGAACGAGGATGAACCTTGTGTTTAGAGGAAGGTTAGTGGGAGTAATGTTGTCTTCCTAGTACTTTATGTAGATGACATATTGCTAATAGAAAATGACATCCCCACATTAAAAATAACGAAAGAATGGCTTTCAGAAAACTTCACCATGAAGGATTTGGGAGAGGAAGCCTTTATACTTGGTATAAAGATCTATAGAGATAGATCCAAGAGGCTGCTGGGTTTATCTCAATCCACGTATGTTGACAAGATGCTAAAGAGGTTTAGCATGGAAGGGTCGAAAAGGGGTTTTCTTCCTGTCAGTCATGGGGTACACCTATCAAGGGCTATGTGTCCTAAGTCACAGCCTGAGAAGGATCGCATGAGTGGAATTCCATACGCTTCGGCTATTAGATCCATCATGTATGCCATGATATGTACAAGACCAGATGTCTCATATGCTTTAAGCATTACGAGCAGATACCAGTCAGACCCTGGAGAGGGTCACTGGACGGCATTCAAAACCATCCTTAAATACTTAAGAAGAACTAAGGATGCATTTCTAGTCTATGGTGGGGTTAATGAGTTAACAGTGAAAGGGTTCACTGATGCCAGCTTTCAGAGTGACAAGGATGACTGCAAGCCACAGTCAGGACTCGTATTCACCTTAAATGGTGGGGCAGTTTCTTGGAAGAGTTCCAAGCAGGATACTAAAGCAGATTCAACGACAGAAGCTGAATACATAGCTGCTTCAAAAGTGGCTTAGGAAGCCGTGTGGATCAAGAAGTTCATAACTGAACTTAGGGTGGTTCCAAGCGTGGATGAGCCCATACAGTTGCTTGCGACAACACTGGAGCCATTACGCAGTCAATGGAACTTAGGTCTCATCAAAGATCTAAACACGTGCTCCGCAGATATCACCTGATTAGAGTAATCAATGATAGAATGGATGTAAAGATGGATTATATTCCCACAGACGATAACCTGGCCGATTCTCTGACAAAGGCTGTTTCTCAGAGAAAACATGATAGTGATTATGAGGCTTTAGGTATACGACTTAGGTCTGATTGGCTCTAGGCCATGTGGGAGCTTGTTAGTATATGGGTGTCCTAGAGACAATCTTTTGATTAAATAAAGGACACTAGATGTAGAACTTTGTTTGTCGCAAATAAATAAAAGCACTATTTATTCAGTTTCATATTATGTCTCGATATTATTGTTAATATTATATGAATGAATTGGATAAACCCCTTGGAATAGAACAGGTATCTCTTGAGTATCTGTGATGTGGTCACGATTATGAGGATTCAAGGATATCGCATGTCTATTCCTAATTATATGTTCCTAGTCTAGAGACACTGAGTTTGGGGATCAGTGATCTCGGGTAAGACTAGTACGACTTATCTACTTGTATATGGATACAAGGTAAAGACTTCATGAGCTACAGATATGGAGATGTCTTAGCTAAAGTCGTGGGTGGACCTATAAGAGTATAGCTCGCACTGAACAGACCCAAAAAGAGACTATGAGGAAATCTCACAGATAGTTTCATTAGAGTAATCTCTTTATATTTGGGTATGTCTTTCCTTAGACCAGAAGTTATTACCTAGACTGTGTTCGAGAAGGCATGTTTTGATTGTATGCCTCGTCTGCCTGAAACATGGATACTCATAGGTATACTGTTGGGCATGTCCTGAAAGGGCACAGGGCTAGGGTAATAAGCTGAAGGAATTCGTCAAATCTCTGTGAGAGATTAGGTTATCTGTAAACCGGAGAAATCGGGATGACATTTACAAGGACTCAGGAATCTATGCATAGTAAAAGAGATCATGAGATGATCTGCCTTTAGAGTCAGTAAATTGAAGATTCCCTATTTCGAATAAAGCTTACCCTAAACCGTAGGGGTTGATACATTTCCTTACCCTAGGTTAATGGGAAGATAACCGAGACGAAGGGAAATACATACGGTAACCAAATATGAGCAATAGGATGATCAAGTCATTAATCTGACTAGTTCTGGGACAACAAAGCATTGCTAGTGCTCTATGTTGTCATTAATTGGGTTGTGGGCTTGTTGGGCCCAAGCCCAGTTATGTGAGAAGCTAAGTTGGACCTAATGGGTCACACACTAATACCTTGTAGTCATGATGAACTAGCTTTAAAGGTATTGGGCCTAATAATGGTTGTTAGCCCAAGAAGCTGTTTGGAAACCCACCTAAAATGGTGGAGGGAGCATGGAGCTTTGTAATGGGCCTGGATAGTCCAAGACATTACTAATTAATTTAATTAGTTAAATTAATAATCAAACATTTGAATTTTGAATTTTGAATATGAAATTTGAATTTTGAAATTTGAATTTGGAATTTGAATTTTGAAATTTGAATTTTGAATTTGAAATTTGAAATTTGAATTTTGAAATTGGATTTTGAAATTTAAATTTTAAATTTGAAATTTTAAATTTTAAATTTTAAATCTTGAATTTTGAATTTTGAATTTGAATGTTTGAACATTTGAATTCGAATTTGAATTGGCTATGAAAAGTTGTTTCATAACAAAAGGATAAGATAAGATCTTATTGAAAAAAATTCCTTTTATCAAGAGGAGATCTTTGGAGATCACCAAGAGTTGTTTGGGGCGTATATTTTAAGTGATAAGGATGTCATCTTGTCATTTAAACATAGCTCCAATCATATTTGGTAGTTGAGAGAATAAGTGGGTGAGTTGGTTCAAATTTTAAATGTAACTACTCAACATATTTGGACCCTTTTGGGTTGAATATTGCGCATGAAATAGGTGACTGTATGATGGTTTTTAAATCAGAGTTTGAATAGGTTTGAACTTAGTTTCATAAGGATAAGATTGGAGGTTGTTGGCTAGATTTGATTTGCAACAACTCCACCTTATCCTCCTTGATTTCATGCGCCACTTTCAAAGGAGTTTGAAAGGAAAAATTGATTTAATTAAATCAATCTCTTAACCCTCTTGTGCGCACATTACAAGGAAGTTCTTCTCCTTAGGGTTTTTGTAACATCCCGCAAAATTAGAAAATTACATAACTTGCAATTAAGGGAGTAGCATTTTGAAACTCAAATTGGATTTATGTGTAGAGTGGAATTAATTCAAGTAGGAAAATTATTTTGTTGTTATTATAAGCGAGTATATTTGTATATTTTAAAAGATTCAAAACACTAGTTAAAAAGGAGTGGTCTTACATTTAGTTACCATATAAATAGAAACCTTAATTATTAAATAGTGGGAATATGGAATAGTAATAATTTATATATATATATATATATATATATATATATATATATATATATAATTCATGTGCTGAGTGAACCATTAGGGAGTAATTTTAAGTGCCACCTACAATGAGATCCTAGTTTATATTTGGTAAATTACATGAAACAATATGGCTTAGTAATTAGGCTCCAACTAGCCCAAGCGGGTGAGCCCAAGCCCTTGGAGAACTAAGTTCATCCCAATCCCTAATTGCCTAAGTGTAATCTGCCCACAATGAAATCCTATTGGTCAAAGGCAAACCTCATCCATCTTATCCATTCCCTTGTACACATGGCCTTAAGGAAAATACAATTCCGTTTGCTACATATACCTGTTCAGAACCGAGTAGATGAAGCAGCAAGCTGATTCCTTCTCTCATTATTTTTGAATCACACTCAGCCCTTGATAACAACCTCACTTCCTTTCTCCAAACGGTGAACTCTCCAGAGAACCATCGGATTGTGTTGCCTTTGAATCAGAATTAGGAGCAGCCACATGACCTCATTCTCTACCCCCTCCAGCCGTAAACCTCCAAGAGGATGAACCAAAGCTTGCATGATTTCTCCTTCCATTTTTCCCATGAACCGTGAGCACAAAGGATGAAAACAAAAACACATTCTTCTGCCTTCTTTCATAGTTCAGCCGTGTAACAGCCAAGAAGGAGATTACCATCTAAGTTCAATACTCTTCCCTCTTTGTTCGGTCTTACATGCAGCAATCATGGAGAGTGAAGCCTAACCATGTTTCTATTCCCTGTCTTGTTCAATGGACACAAGTATAAATCTTTCCCCTTCTATTTCTTTATTCGGCTGTATACATCCTTCAAGGAGGTGAGATGCTTATCTCATTGTCTTCTTATTTCCTTTTTGCTTGGGTCAGTTTTGGGTGCATGTTTTTACTGCATACACTTTAATCCAGTGTTGAACGAACTTCTTCCTCACCTGCATATAGATGGAACCAATCTTGCAGAGCAAAAGAAAAGGGTAGGACTGCTCTTTGGCTGATGGAGGTCTTTGTGCGCTAGTGAACTAGTAGCTGAGTTGTTCAGTTTTTTTCTCCTTCCTTACGTTGTTTGGTTGGCTTGAAGCGCTAATCTTGGGGGGTATTCTTGGAGGTAAATCTGAGTCTAAGAGTTCCCTTCTGTTTCCCTACTTGTTCGACCTGCCATGTGCTAAGGGGATGTAAATTTTGTCATTCCTTCATACCACTTTAAACGGTTGCCACATGAAATTAAGAGAACCATGTTTTTGCTATTCTATTCCCTGTTTCCTGCCCTGGACTGCAATAGAACTAAATGACCTCAAGTAAAAGTAAACAATAAAAATAAAACCCTTAACTACTCGCTAATTGTAACACCCTCTCTTGTATGCATCCAAGAGAGTTGTTTGCTAAATCGTATTAGAGTCGCAGCGGAAAAGAAGTCAATTTATAAGAAAGCTTATTGATAACATTTAAAAAAAAACTTAAGACTTATCCAAAGTAAGAGTTTCAAATTTGACTCTTAAATTCAAACCTTAGAGTGAAATTAATTTGCTTATGAAACAGTAGTAATTTCAAGAATAAACAGCTTGCTGAAATTTCCAAACTTTCCAGAAAATAGTGCTGTCTTATAAAATCTGTATAAAATGGAGTTCAACAGCTTAAAAAAATATTTAATTCTATGGAGAAACTAGACATCCGGGGATTCGCGTACATAAAAATTATAAGCGATTCGGAGGTGAATAGCCCCACGAAACAGAACTCGCAAGATGCTCGCGAATTCAGTATATTTTTCTAAAAACCTGCTGACTTGCGAAAATCACAATAATTCGTACTTACATAGTTTAAACATAATTTGTACATAGTCTGAAAGTACACATCTGGGGCTTTACGTGCATATAAATTATGCCTCATTCGGAGGCCTGTAGCCCCAGAACGACAACTTACAAATTGCTCGCAAAATCAGTTTTCAAAAGAAAACAACACTTAACATAACGTTCAGAAATTATTTTCATAAATCGTTTTTTATAATTACCCAAGGTACTGACTGATTAAAAGTCTCAAAACAGAAGCTAAATCATGTGTGACAAATAATCCCACTTCTCAAAATATTTATACAGACACCCAACAGTAAAACGGTAACAGCAAAGGTTCAAACAGCAGTCAGCACATAACAGCAAAATGCCCATATAATCATGTCTTCAAATGCTTTTCCATCCTCCTGCCATTTTATAAAAATAGCAGCCCCGAAGGGGTGAGAAAAATCCCAGTAGTGTGGCAACAAAACCAGTAATGCAACAATACTAACTAGATACAGAATTACAAAACAGTCGCATCATCAAGATAAATCCGACAGATACTAAGCATTATCATATTGCGTATATAACGCCAAGATTACTACTAGTCAAGATGCGTATATAATGCCAAGAGTACGTTCATAGCACTACGGTGCACGTACTAATAAGCACAGTGGAGTTCCCTTAGTGGCTTCTCAAGAGGGTTCCAACTGCGACCTATGCGGACTGAAGCCAGCTGTCCCAAGACCCTGGTACCGAGGGATGCCTACATGATGCGTGCTCAAACGTATGCATACTTTTCATACTTATTTTCAGAAGTCAACATGAAAATTATGCATGTATGCTATGTCATGGATCACACACAGAGACACAATTAAAAATAATGAATGGGTATGCATGACTAGATAATAATCAAGATCACATATAGCTTATGGATTCAATATCAAGATGCTGCGGAATAATTAAAACAGAATATACAGCATTTCAAGTCCAAGAGCAGAATCCAAGTAATATATCCAAAAATCCGAACATGAGAGCAACGTTCACAATCCATGCACCAGCTAGCAGTCACAGAAGGTAATATCGCCTAACACATACCTTGTGAGCCCCAAGCATTAAGCAAACAGCACCAGAATAGTCCATGTTCTTAGAGAATTTGCACACCTAATATTCAATCATACCAAATCAGAATTTTACATGATTTTTCCTATTATTCACAATGGTTTCTATGCTTCTAATCCTTGTACCTTAATTAAATCATGAGGTCACTATGATAGTTATTTTTCTGCCCTTAAATTTATTCCTCCCCTTGCTGGTAAATGAAATTTCCTAAGGTCTCATACATATATATATATTCGGTTTTTTGCATAACAAGGTGTACAGGGTTTTATTTCAACAAAACACTACCCATTTTACTTAGGCTAAAACAAGTACTTCTTTAGCATGCAGATTTCGTCGCTCCCAGTACATGAGAGACAAAAATTTATTTTCCTAAGCCATGGACAATTCAAGAAGGTAATACAAGGACTATTTCCAAGCTATAAAAAAATCCATTATAGATTACATATACTGCGTCCAAGGCTGTTCACCAAATTTAATTTAAACTGACATGGTTGCTCCCAAAAATTGATTTAAGGTTCACATATATAACATCCTGGGGCTGTTCTAAACGGGGCATAATCCAAAGGAATGAAAATAGCAAAAGAACATATTCCTAACAAACATGAGAGGGTTAAACCAAAAGGTAAAGGAGTATGAGTGCTACAAAACATTATTCCCCTATCATGCACCCATAAACCGAAGCAAAGATTGGAAGAGGAGCTAAAGGTCCAGCTTTTTACCTCCTTGTAGTAAATACAACTATACACCTAAATAGGTCGAACATGTAGTCCACATATGTGCTCAAACTTTCACCCGTCTAATCTCCCAAAACCACGATTTTTCCACTACCTGCAAGGAGAATTATTTGCTCTCCAAGGACTCATATTCGCAGCTGTAAGCAAGGGAGTCATCCTATTAAAACCGTACTGAATAAGGAAACAACAAGAGATAATAGAAGGTCACGCCACCTCCTTGGTGTTGGTGAGACAACGTCCTAAACAGAGGAAAAAGGGAAGATGATGCTGGATGTTTTCTTGCTTATTAGCTTGAGGTCTTGAGAGGATGAGGGTGTGGTTCACGGTTAAAAGGGGATGGATTGCAAGATATGTTCATGAGTGGGCTTCCTTGATGAGCCACAGTATTTAGAGGGAGGTGAGTGAAGGAAGTTGTAGTTTTTCTTTGAGTTTCACACTAACTATGCTTGCGACCTAGAAGAATGAATAGAAGAATGAAATGTTATTGTTTGTATTCTGAACGCCAAGTCCAGGATTCAAGTTGTCTTTCCCTCAAAGAGCGCCCAAACTGTAAAGAAATGGAAGGAGAGTTTGAATTTGTTTACCTACTCATGTGTGTATAACGAATCCCCACTCGAACAGTAGCTGGTCCTGCACCTTTCCGATGCTTCAAGAGGACGATTCCAACAGCATGTGAGGGAAGGATTGGTTCGTTTAGAGCTGAAACAAGTACATTAAATGGAACCTTGACTCAGAATCGATCCACAAAAGAAACAAGAACAGTGAAAGGGTACCACACCTCCTTGGGGGGGGGGGTATTGGCCGAAACAAGAGAAGGAATGGAGAGTGGCTCAAAGTTGAAAGTAAACTGGCCTTTGAAGGCCGATGCATGTAAGGTGTAAAACAAAAATTTTACTGCGGAACATACATGCACTCATAGGTTCATGCTTTAAGACAGCATGATGTTACCTTGTTTTGGCCTGATCAGTCAGGGAGATGAGATGTCAGGCTTGAAGGGTTCAAACCCTCTAATGGTGATCCACACCACCGTTCATCTATGATGCAAGAACTCTTTCTTGAAAGCCACCAGATGAACACCACAATGAGGCTTGCTATGCGCACAAGTGGTGAAGGTGGAGGCCAGGTATCCTGTTTGGAAAGGTGTACTGAGCTACCCTACAGAATGGTGCATAGATGGAGGAGAGTTGGCTTGGTTTTTCAATGAAACCTAAGGTGAGGAACATGTCTATTTATGCGCACCCTTTGGAGAGGAGGAGGGAATTCATTCATTCAAAATGAAAAACAAACTTTCAAATTTCTTTGAAAGTTGCGCATGAAACAAGGTGATAAGGTGGAGTTGTTGCAAAACAAACTTTGCCAACAACCTCCAATCTTATCCACATGAATTTAAATTCAAATTAATTTAAACTTAAATTCATAAACTATCATATAGTATATAGTTTTCATGCGCATAATTCAGCCCTATAAAGGGTCCAAATACATTGAGCAGTTGCATTTAAAATTTGAATCAACTTACCCACTGATTCCCTCAACCACCAAATCTGAATGGAGGTTTGTTTTAAGTGATAAGATAACACTCTTATCACTTAAAAGTGGCGCACCAAACAGCCTAGGGAGAGCCTCCAAAGATGCTTCTTCATCCAAGGAATATGCTCCAATAAGATCCTGTCTTATCCTTTTGTTATGAAACAACTTTTCAAAACCAATTCAAATTCGAATTCAAACACTTGAATTCAAACGTTCAAACATTCAAATTCAAAATTCAAAATTCAAAATTTCAAATTTCAAATTCAAAATTCAAATTTCAAAATTCAAATTCAAATTTAAATTTCAAATTTCAAATTTCAAATTTCAAATTCAAAATTCGAATTTCGAAATTCAAATTTCAAAATTCAAATTTCAAATTCAAAATTCGAAATTCAAATATTTGATTATTAATTTAACTAATTAAATTAATTAGTAATGGCTTGGACTATCCAAGCCCATTACTAAACTCCATGCACCACCCACCCATTTAGGTGGGCTTCCAAACAGCTTCTTGGGCTAATAACATTATTAGGCCCAATACCTTTAAAGCTAGTCCATCATGACTACAAGGTGTTAGTGTGTGACCCATTAGGTCCAACTTAGCTACTGACATAACTGGGCTTGGGCCCAACAAGCCCACAACCCAATTAATGACAACACAGAGCACTAGCAATGCTTTGTTGCCCCAGAACTAGTCAGATTAATGACTTGATCAACCTATTGCACATATTTGGTTACCGTATGTATTTCCCTTCGTCTCGGTTATCTTCCCATTAACCTAGGGTAAGGAAATGTATCAACCCCTGCGGTTTAGGGTAAGCTTTATTCGAAATAGGGAATCTTCAATTTACTGACTCTAAAGGCAGATCATCTCATGATCTCTTTTACTATGCATAGATTCCCGAGTCCCTGTAAATGTCATCCCGATTTCTCCGATTTACAGATAACCTAATCTCTCACAGAGATTTGACGAATTCCTTCAGCTTATTACCCTAGCCTGTGCCCTTTAAGGACACGCCCAACAGTATACCTATGAGTCTCCATGTTTCAGGCAGACGAGGTATACAATCAAAACATGCCTTCAAGAACACAGTCTAGGTAATAACTTCTGGTCTAAGGAAAGACATACCCAAACATAAAGAGATTACTCTAATGACACTATCTGTGAGATTTCCTCATAGAGTCTCTTTTTGGGTCTGTTCAGTGCGAGCTATACTCTTATAGGTCCACCCACGACTTTAGCTAAGATATCTCCATATCTGCAGCTCATGAGCTCTTTACCTTGTATCCATATACAAGTAGATAAGTCGTACTAGTCTTTACTCGAGATCACTGATCCCCAAACTCAGTGTCTCTAGACTAGGAACATATAATTAGGAATAGACATGCAATATCCTTGAATCCTCATGATCGTGATCTCATCACCGATACTCAAGAGATACCTATTCTATTCCAAGGGGTTTATCCAGTTCATTCATATAATATTAACAGTAATATCGAGACACAATATGAAACTGAATAAATAGTGCTTTCATTTATTTGCGACAAACAAAGTTCTACATCTAGCGTCCTTTATTTAATCAAAAAGATTGTCTCTAGGACACCCATATGCTAACAAGCTCCCACTTGGCCTAGAGCCAATCAGACCTAAGTCGTATGCCCAAAGCCTCATAATGACTATCATGTTTTCTCTGAGAAACAGCCTTTGTCAGAGAATCGGCCAGGTTATCGTCTGTGGGAACATAATCCATTTTTACATCATTCCTATCAATGATTTCTCTAATCAAATGATATCTGCGGAGCACGTGTTTAGATCTTTGATGAGACCTAGGTTCCTTTGACTGCGCAATGGCTCCAGTGTTGTCGCAAAGCAACTGTATGGGCTCATCCACGCTCGGAACCACCCTTAGTTCATTTATGAACTTCTTGATCCACACTGCTTCCTTAGCTGCTTCTGAAGCAGCTATGTATTCAGCCTCTGTCGTTGAGTCTGCTGTTGTCTCCTGCTTGGAACTTTTCCAAGACACTGCCCCACCATTTAAGGTGAATACGAATCCTGACTGTGACTTGCAGTCATCTTTGTCACTCTGAAAGCTGGCATCAGTGAACCCTTTCACTGTTAACTCATTAACCCCGCCATAGACCAGAAACGCATCCTTAGTTCTTCTTAAGTATTTAAGGATGGTTTTGACTGCCGACCAGTGACCCTCTCCAGGGTCTGACTGGTATCTGCTCGTAATGCTTAAAGAATATGAGACATCTGGTCTCGTACATATCATGGCATACATGATGGATCCAATAGCCGAAGCGTATGGAATTCCACTCATGCGATCCTTCTCAGGCTGTGACTTAGGACACATAGCCCTTGATAGGTGTACCCCATGACTGACAGGAAGAAAACCCCTTTTCGACCCTTCCATGCTAAACCTCTTTAGCATCTTGTCAACGTACGTGGATTGAGATAAACCCAGCAGCCTCTTGGATCTATCTCTATAGATCTTTATACCAAGTATAAAGGCTGCCTCTCCCAAATCCTTCATGGTGAAGTTTTCTGAAAGCCACTCTTTCGTTATTTTTAATGTGGGGATGTCATTTCCTATTAGCAATATGTCATCTACATAAAGCACTAGGAAGACGACATTACTCCCACTTACCTTTCTGTAAACACAAGGTTCATCCTCGTTCTTGATAAAACCGTTACTCTTAACGACTTCATCAAAACGTATATTCCAACTCCTTGATGCTTCCTTTAGCCCATATATTGACCTTTGTAGTTTGCATACCATATGCTCCTGATCTTTGTTTTCAAAGCCTTCAGGTTGTGTCATGTACACTTCCTCCTTCAAGAACCCATTCAAGAAGGCGGTCTTGACATCCATTTGCCAAATTTCATAGTCGTGGTATGCTGCTATTGCAAGCATGATCCTAATAGATTTGATCATGGCAACTGGTGAAGAATTTTCATCATAGTCAACTCCTTGTCTTTGACGATACCCTTTCGCCACCAACCTAGCTTTGTAGGTCTGAACGTTGCCATCTGCATCAGTCTTTCTTTTAAAGACCCATTTATTACCAATAGGAACTATTCCTTGCGGTTTAGGAACCAAGGTCCATACCTTGTTCTGATACATCGAATCCATTTCAGATTCCATGGCTTCAAGCCATCTTGAGGAGTCAACATCTTTGACCGCCTCCTCGTAGTTACTTGGTTCATCATCCTCAACAGTTTGCTGATTCTTAATCACAAACCCGTACCTTTCAGGTGGATGGATGACCCTCGCAGATCTACGGAGTTGTGTGTTTACTTCTCCATTGGAGAACGTCGCCTGTGGAGCAGACTCGGTTCCTCAATCTGTTCTTGTGGATCTTGCACTTCTTCAAGATCAATCTTACTCCCACTGCCTCCTTGAGAGATCAAATCCTTCTCAAGGAACTCAGCATTCTTTGAAACAAACACTTTGTGTTCTTCCATGGAGTAGAAGTAGTATCCCTTAGTACCTTTAGGATACCCCACAAATAGACATTAAGTACTCTTAGCACTAAGCTTGTCTGATGTCAACGCTTTGACATAAGCTGGCGATCCCCATACCCTGAGGTAACTCAGGTTGGGTCTCTTACCACTCCATATCTCATATGGTGTGGTCTGAACAGATTTAGACGGTACCCTATTTAGAAGGTATGCCGCAGTGTCTAAGGCATATCCCAAAACGATTTTGGAAGTTGAGTCTCACTCATCATAGACCTAACCATGTCTAACAAGGTCCTGTTTCTCCTCTCGGAGACACCGTTTTGTTGTGGTGTGTAAGGAGCGGTAAATTGTGAGAGAATTCCATTTTCTCTCAGATAACCCTGAAACTCGTGGCTCAAATATTCACCACCACGATCTGATCGTAATGTCTTAATCATCTTGCCACGCTGTTTCTCCACCTCATTCCTAATCTCAATAGACATTGGGCCACATACATCGGTATGAATGAGTTCTAATAATTCACTAGCCCTATGACTCTCAAGCCCTTTGGGCTTTTGTTGAATCATTTTCCCAGCTAGACAAGATTCACACTGTCCATAGGATTCCAAATCCATGGAGTCCAGGTATCCATCTCTATGCATCCTAGACAATCTTGTTTCATTTATGTGCCCTAGTCTACAGTGCCAAAGATAAGATTGATTATCCATCCTAGGTCGTTTCACATCTATATTGAGCACTTCATTTCCCATTTCCAACACATACAATCCATTTATTAAAGCAGCAGTACCGTAAACCATATCATTCAAAATGATAGAAAAAGTACCATCCCTAATACTGAAAGTATAACCATCTTGTTCTAAACAAGAAATTCAAATAATGTTTCTAGAAATATTCGGAACATAAAGACAATTATTCAAATGCAATAAAAGGCCCGTAGGCAAAATAAGGTTAGCATCTCCAACTGAATGAGCAGCAACTCTTGCTCCATTACCAACGCGGAGATCCACCTCGTTTCTATCCAATCTCCTTGGGCTCCTAAGTACCTGCAACATATTGCAGATATGAGAACCACATCCCGTATCCAATACCCATGAGGATGGATTAGCATAAGAATAATTTATCTCAATCATGAAAATACCTGAGGCAGAAGCATCACCATGCTTCTTGTCCTTCACATTGTTCAGGTAGTCTGGACAATTCCTCTTCCAGTGGCCTTTCTTGCCACAATGGAAGCACTCAGCATCACCCTTGTCCTTAGGTGCCTTCTTACCCTTCTTCTTGCCCTTCTTCTTCTTGGATTTTCCTTTGGGCTTAAGGGGGTCACCTTTTGCAGGCTCCTTACCCTTTCCCTTGGCCTTGCTAGGCCCAACAATCAAAAGAGCATGTGTCCTATCCTTCTTGATAGACACTTCAGCTGTTGTTAACATGCTTAACAACTCAGGCAAGCTCACTTACATCCCATGCATATTGTAATTCATTATGAATTGACTGAAGGAAGGTGGAAGTGAGGTGAGGACTAAGTCATTACTTAGCTCGGCATCCATGATGAAGCCTAGGTTTCTTAGCTTCTCAATCAGCCCGATCATCTTGAGAAGATGGCTGGCAACAGACATGCTCTCAGTCATCCTACAAGAGAACAGTTCTCTTGAGGCCTCATACCTCTCATGCCTGCCTTTAATATCATACAAATCCTTGAGATGTACGATAATAGAGGGAGCATCCATATGCTCATGCTGCTTTTGCAGTTCAGGCGACATGGATGCCAACATGATGCATACTGCCATCACATTGTCATCCAAGTGCTGTTGGTGGGTTACGAAATCAAATTCCGCAAACCCTTCTTCCCCTTCCCGTGGAGCTACGGGTATTACAGCATCTAAAACGTAGGCAATTTTTTCGGCCCTTAGAACTATTCTTAGGTTCTGATACCAGTCCATAAAATTTGAACCGGTCAGTTTATTCGTATCGAGTATTGAACGCAGTGACAGTGGATTAGTCATACTATAAGCTGAAAAGGATGTAAAGATAGTTTTAGTTAATATACGGTTATATAGTTAAAAGCAAATTATTAAAGACTTGAAATAATTTGCCACTCCCACTATTTTATCTAAGTCA
Organism: Gastrolobium villosum; assembly: GCA_032173675.1. Classification (NCBI taxonomy): domain Eukaryota; kingdom Viridiplantae; phylum Streptophyta; class Magnoliopsida; order Fabales; family Fabaceae; genus Gastrolobium; species Gastrolobium villosum. The sequence goes on from JAVKPL010000800.1 coordinate 115,948, forward strand.
ATGACCCTTCCTTTTGACTTAGGATTAATCTACTTTAGATTTTACCTTAGTGGGATTAAGAGTGCGATTATTTATTTTAACCTCCGTCTGAGACCGCAAGATTAATTTAAATAAAGGGTTGATCTTTATCAACAGTATCTCATACCCTCTCTTAACATTAGGTTGACAACTCTTTGTCACTTAGTGGTGCATCTCATGCAACCAACCTAGCACCATTACCCTAAGCACATAAGCCCGGCTGTGCCTGCAACTTATGTCTTAGTTAAGCATTAAACCAGCACCCTAAGTGTCTTACACTTCAAACACTACTCTAGCCCAACGAAATAGTGGGTCCCAACTGAGTTGTGGAGCACCACTATGTAGAAGAGTTTTGAGTAGCATTGGTGGTGGGAGGTAATCATATGCTTAATTATTTATTCCTTTTAAGGGTTCCTTTTATCTTGGGGTTAATTAGGTCCCATCAAACGCATATTGTAAGTTATCATGCTAGTCGTTACCTATGTCAAACATCTATCGGTATACACTAGTCGCTTTTGGACAAACATAATAACCATACAAAACGCGGTTTGCCCAATTCATGCATACTAGACGTTCTAATCATACATGCATATAAACAGTTTATATTGATATAGCCATGGTGCTCGCGCTTTTGTCCTTTTTGCTTCTTCAAGCAACGGCCGCTTGTCGTCTATACGCCACTAGCCTATTTCTCTAATTACAAATAATTAAAGAAACTCCATAACATTTTGGAGGGACAAAAATACAAAATTTAAATTACAAATACACTTGTAAATTAAAATGCGCGATTACACATTAATTTAAAATTCAAAAAAATTCAAATCCGGGCACCATGACCATCCCCTTCCTGTTTGTACCTGAAAAGTTCAAAACTTGCAAACACAAACATTATATTATCACATAACATTTTCACATGTATTTTGACATTTAACATTTAAACATCAAAATAACATCAAGATTCATAATCTTAAATTTCTCATTGGCCGAATTTAAAAACAATTTCAATTCAAATTTTGTTAATTCTTTCTCAAAGAAAACAAAATTAAACCATGCATGTAGCCATAAATCCCTACATGGCCGAATCATATAGGTGACTATATGATAAATTTTGTCACAAAATTTCATGCATATAAACATGACACAATTCATGGAGAAAAATAAGAAATCATTCAAGGTACTCTTAGTACCCTCCATGGCCGAATCTACCCTTTCAAAAAGGGTGTTCCTTTTAAAACTTTCATAAAGAAAAAGAAACTAAACCATGATGCATAATGTTTTATGAACACAGAATCAAATTTTCATGTTCATAAAAACAAAAACTTTAACACTTTAAAGGATTTGAGATTCAAAATCCATATGCAGAATTTAAATTTTAACCCTTTAAAGATTTTTGACCGTGAAAAACTCTTTTCACAAACAAGGTACCATCACCCGTCGATGGTAAAGCAACCGGGCTCTGATACCACTTGATAGTAAACTGGCCTTTGAAGGCCGATGCATGTAAGGTGTAAAACAAAAATTTTACTGCGGAACATACATGCACACATAGGTTCATGCTTTAAGACAGCATGATGTTACCTTGTTTTTGGCCTGATCAGTCAGGGAAATCAGATGTCAGGCTTGAAGGGTTCAAACCCTCTAATGGTGATCCACACCACCGTTCGTCAATGATGCAAGAACCCTTTCTTGAAAGCCACCAGATGAACACCACAGTGAGGCTTGCTATGCGCACAAGTGGTGAAGGTGGAGGCTAGGTATTCTGTTTGGAAAGGTGTAGTGAGCTACCCTACAGAATGGTGCACAGATGGAGGAGAGTTGGCTAGGTTTTTCACAAAACCCTAAGGTGAGGAACAAGTCATATATATGCGCACACTTGGAGAGGAGGAGGGAATTAAATCATTCAAAATGAAAAACAAACTTTCAAATCTCTTTGAAATTTGCGCATAGAAAGTGAGATAAGGTGGAGCTGTTGCAAAACTAACTTTTCCAACAACCTCCAATCTTATCCACATGAAATTAAGTTAAAAATAATTTAAACTTAAATTCATAAACTATCATATAGTATATACTTCTCATGCGCATAATTCAGCCCTAGAAGGGGTCCAAATATATTGAGTAGTTGCATTCAAAATTTGAATCAACTCACCCACTGATTCCCTCAACCACCAAATCTGAATGGAGGTTTGTTTTAAGTGATAAGATGACATTCTTATCACCTAAAACTTGTGCACCAAACAGCCAAAGAAGTGCTTCCAAAGATGCTTCTTGATCCAAGGAATATGCTCCAATAAGATCCTTTCTTATCCTTTTGTTATGAAACAACTTTTCAAAACCAATTCGAATTCGAATTCAAACACTTGAATTCAAACGTTCAAACATTCAAATTCAAAATTCAAAATTCAAAATTCAAAATTTCAAATTTCAAATTCAAAATTCGAATTTCAAAATTCTAATCCAAATTCAAATTTCAAAATTCAAATTTCAAATTTCAAATTTCAAATTCGAATTTCTAAATTCAAATACTAAATTCAAATTTCAAAATTCAAATTTCAAATTCAAAATTCGAAATTCAAATATTTGATTATTAATTTAACTAATTAAATTAATTAGTAATGGCTTGGACTATCCAAGCCCATTACTAAACTCCATGCACCACCCACCCATTTAGGTGGGCTTCCAAACAGCTTCTTGGGCTAACAACATTATTAGGCCCAATACCTTTAAAGCTAGTCCATCATGACTACAAGGTGTTAGTGTGTGACCCATTAGGTCCAACTTAGCTTCTGACATAACTGGGCTTGGGCCCAACATGCCCACAACCCAATTAATGACAACACAGAGCACTAGCAATGCTTTGTTTCCCCAGAACTAGTCAGATTAATGACTTGATCAACCTATTGCACATATTTGGTTATCATATGTATTTCCCTTCGTCTCGGTTATCTTCCCATTAACCTAGGGTAAGGAAATGTATCAACCCCTGCGGTTTTGGGTAAGCTTTATTCAAAATAGGGAATCTTCAATTTACTGACTCTAAAGGCAGATCATCTCATGATCTCTTTTACTATGCATAGATTCCCGAGTCCCTGTAAATGTCATCCCGATTTCTCCGGTTTACAGATAACCTAATCTCTCACAGAGATTTGACGAATTCCTTCAGCTTATTACCCTAGCCCTGTGCCCTTTAAGGACACGCCCAACAGTATACCTATGAGTCTCCATGTTTCAGGCAGACGAGGTATACAATCAAAACATGCCTTCAAGAACACAGTCTAGGTAATAACTTCTGGTCTAAGGAAAGACATACCCAAACATAAAGAGATTACTCTAATGACACTATCTGTGAGATTTCCTTATAGAGTCTCTTTTTGGGTCTGTTCAGTGCGAGCTATACTCTTATAGGTCCACCCACGACTTTAGCTAAGATATCTCCGTATCTGCAGCTCATGAGGTCTTTACCTTGTATCCATATACAAGTAGATAAGTCGTACTAGTCTTTACTCGAGATCATTGATCCCCAAACTCAGTGTCTCTAGACTAGGAACATATAATTAGGAATAGACATGCAATATCCTTGAATCCTCATGATCGTGATCTCATCACAGATACTCAAGAGATACCTGTTGTATTCCAAGGGGTTTATCCAGTTCGTTCATATAATATTAACAGTAATATCGAGACACAATATGAAACTGAATAAATAGTGCTTTCATTTATTTGCGACAAACAAAGTTCTACATCTAGTGTCCTTTATTTAATCAAAAGATTGTCTCTAGGACACCCATATGCTAACAGCGAGCTCATACAAGAATTCATACAATCAATAACAACACTCACAGATCAACCAAAAATCTTTCATCATTCTCAAACACCATGAATCAAACTGCTCTGATACCAATTAGTGTAACACCCTCTCTTGTATGCATCCAAGAGAGTTGTTTGCTAAATCGTATTAGAGTCGCAGCGGTAAAGAAGTCAATTTATAAGAAAGCTTATTGATAACATTTAAAAAAAAAACTTAAGACTTATCCAAAGTAAGAGTTTCAAATTTGACTCTTAAATTCAAACCTTAGAGTGAAATTAATTTGCTTATGAAACAGTAGTAATTTCAAGAATAAACAGCTTGCTGAAATTTCCAAACTTTCCAGAAAATAGTGCTGTCTTATAAAATCTGTATAAAATGGAGTTCAACAGCTTAAAAAATATTTAATGCTACGGAGAAACTAGACATCCGGGGCTTCGCGTACATAAAAATTATAAGCGATTCGGAGGTGAATAGCGTCACGAAACAGAACTCGCAAGATGCTCGCGAATTCAGTATATTTTTCTAAAAACCTACTGACTTGCGAAAATCACAATAATTCGTACTTACATAGTTTAAACATAATTTGTACATAGACTGAAATTACACATCTGGGGCTTTGCGTGCATATAAATTATGCCTCATTCGGAGGCCTGTAGCCCCAGAACGACAATTTACAAATTGCTCGCAAAATCAGTTTTCAAAAGAAAACAGCACTTAAAATAATGTTCAGAAATTATTTTCATAAATCATTTTTTTATAATTACCCAAGGTACTGATTGATTAAAAGTCTCAAAACAGAAGCAAAATCATGTGTGACAAATAATCCCACTTCTCAAAATATTTATACAGACACCCAACAGTCAAACGGTAACAGCAAAGGTTCAAACGCAGTCAGCACATAACAGCAAAATGCCCATATAATCATGTCTTCAGATGCTCTTCCATCCTTCTGCCATTTTATAAAAATAGCAGCCCCGAAGGGGTGAGAAAAATCCCAGTAGTGTGGCAACAAAACCAGTAATGCAACAATACTAACTAGATACAGAATTACAAAACAGTCGCATCATCAAGATAAATCCGACAGATACTAAGCATTATCATATTGCGTATATAACGCCAAGATTACTAGTCAAGATGTGTATATAACGCCAAGAGTACGTTCATAGCACTACGGTGCACGTACTAACAAGCACAGTGGAGTTCCCTTAGTGGCTCCTCAAGAGGGTTCCAACTGCGACCTATGCGGACTGAAGCCAGCTGTCCCAACACCCTGGTACCGAGGGATGCCTACATGATGCGTGCTTAAACGTATGCATACTTTTCATACTTATTTTCAGAAGTCAACATGAAAATTATGCATGTATGCTATGTCATGGATCACACACAGACACACAATTAAAAATAATGAATGGGTATGCATGACTAGATAATAATCAAGATCGCATATAGCTTATGGATTCAATATCAAGATGTTGCGGAATAATTAAAACAGAATATACAGCATTTCAAGTCCAAGAGAAGAATCCAAGTAACATATCCAAAAATCCGAACATGAGAGCAACGTTCACAATCCATGCACCAGCTAGCAGTCACAGAAGGTAATATCGCCTAACACATACCTTGTGAGCCCCAAGCATTAAGCAAACAGCACCAGAATAGTCCATGTTCTTAGAGAATTTGCACACCTAATATTCAATCATACCAAATCAGAATTTTACATGATTTTTCCTATTATTCACAATGGTTTCTATGCTTCTAATCCTTGTACCTTAATTAAATCATGAGGTCACTATGATAGTTATTTTTCTGCCCTTAAAGCTATTCCTCCCCTTGCTGGTAAATGAAATTTCCTAAGGTCTCATACATATATATATATATATATATTCGGTTTTTTGCATAACAAGGTGTACAGGGTTTTATTTCAACAAAACACTACCCATTTTACTTAGGCTAAAACAAGTACTTCTTTAGCATGCAGATTTCGTCGCTCCCAGTACATGAGAGACAAAAATTTATTTTCCTAAGCCATGGACAGTTCAAGAAGGTAATACAAGGACTATTTCCAAGCTATAAAAAAATCCATTATAGATTACACATACTGCGTCCAAGGCTGTTCACCAAATTTAATTTAAACTGACATGGTTGCTACCAAAAATTGATTTAAGGTTCACATATATAACATCCTGGGGCTGTTCTAAACAGGGCAGAATCCAAAGGAATGAAAATAGCAAAAGAATATATTCCTAACAAACATGAGAGGGTCAAACCAAAAGGTAAAGGAGTATGAGTGCTACAAAAAATTATTCCCCTATCATGCACCCACAAACCGAAGCAAAGATTGGAAGAGGAGCTAAAGGTCCAACTTTTTACCTACTTGCAGTAAACACAACTATACACCTAAATAGGTCGAACATGTAGTCCACATATGTGCTCAAACTTTCACCCGTCTAATCTCCCAAAACCACGATTTTTCCACTGCCTGCAAGGAGAATTATTTGCTCTCCAAGGACTCATATTCACAGCTGCAAGCAAGGGAGTCATCCTATTAAAACCGTACTGAATAAGGAAACAACAAGAGATAATAGAAGGTCACGCCACCTCCTTGGTGTTAGTGAGACAACGGCCTAAACAGAGGAAAAAGGGAAGATGATGCTGGATGTTTTCTTGCTAATAAGCTTGAGGTCTTGAGAGGATGAGGGTGTGGTTCACGGTTAAAAGGGGATGGATTGCAAGATATGTTCATGAGTGGGCTTCCTTGATGAGCCACGGTATTTAGAGGGAGGTGAGTGAAGGAAGTTGTAGTTTTTCTTTGAGTTTCACACTAACTATGCTTGCGACCTAGAAGAATGAATAGAAGAATGAAATGTTATTGTTTGTATTCTGAACGCCAAGTCCAGGATTCAAGTTGTCTTTCCCTCAAAGAGCGCCCAAACTGTAAAAGAATGGAAGGAGAGTTTGAATTTGTTTACCTACTCATATGTGTATAATGAATCCCCACTCGAATAGTAGCCGGTCCTGCACCTTTCCGATGCTTCAAGAGGACGATTCCAACAGCATGTGAGGGAAGGATTGGTTCGTTTACAATTGAAACAAGTACATTAAATGGAACCTTGACTCAGAATCGATCCACAAAAGAAACAAGAACAGTGAAAGGGTACCACACCTCCTTGGGGGGGGGGGGTCTTGGCCGAAACAAGAGAAGGAATGGAGAGTGGCTCAAAGTAACTGCATGCAGTGGAAGATCTTTATTAACCGTTGAGAAAAGAAGATGAACAAAGAAGTGGATAGGATACTATACCTCTTGACTAATTGGTACACGGTCGACTAGTGAGAAGAAAAGGAAGTATGTCTCAAAGGTTGATTTTTTATGGTTACGGTTTAATGGGAAATTAGATAGCTATGTTCAGAATGTGAGACTGGTTTGGTTTTGATGATCTCTCAATGCATAGAAGAAACTAAATAAGGATCGGGCTGTTAGACTAATAGAATGGAGTCCCTTGGTCAAGAGGGAATTGGCCGAAACATAAAGAAGAAGAAAAACATTCAATTTCCCCAAGGTTAGTACAAGTGGCGGACATGCAAGAGAAATAGAAGGGCATGTGGCGGTCATGCAAGGGAAATAGAAGGGCTAGGTGTCTCGCATGCAAGATATTTATGATATTAGTTGCCATGTGTAGATCCTAAACCAATCAGGGACAGCCTTGGAGGATCCTTAGGATAAGGCTAAAATGCAAAGGAATTGGGCTGAATCAAGAACACTTCTTAAAGCCCTAAGGCTTTGGCCCAACAAGAGTTGGAGATCAAAACTATACAAGCCCAAAGGTGTACTACTTAGATACTAGTCCATGAAATCATAAGTTCCCAATTCTTTTAAGTGTTTTTAATCTTTCTATATGTTGCTATTAATTTACTCCTACATCTTTTACTAAGGGTTTATTCTTTAATAAAATTAATCACCTACTTTTAATGAGTACTCAAATAATTCTAAGTAGTATTATGCTTTCTATATGTTATAACCAAATAGGTACTCATAATTAGAATTTCACATGCATAAAATAGGTACTCACCTTCCATGGTAATACCAATAATTTCCTAATTTAATTTAACTCCATCCTACAACAGACATCCATATAATCCGAGGGCAAGTACTCTACCACATTCCTAATTGCAATTTAAATAGGTTCCTAATTAGACGGGATGTTACACTAATGTTTCGGCCTATATATGTATAATAGGAGGATGTGTGATACTGGCCACTTTCATTTTCTGAAATTTGTTAACTGATACAACCTAGGAGTTGATACATGTTTAAACCACTATTTTAGGATTGGAAGAGAATTGATCGTCATGCCTTAGGATTGCCCTTTTGGGCAGAATAATGATGTAACTTTGTATGCTATAATTTTGAGTAGACAGCCTGTGTAAGGGTCACAATTAGCGCACCTCATGTTTAACTAGGAGGATACTTTAGATTGATGATTTCCCTTGCATAAATTATGTCCTTGGAACCACTTTTTTGGTGTTGATATACAATAATCCAAAACTGAAAATTTTAACATAGTCATATCCATTTAATTGTTAGACTGCCCTTAGTTAGAAGTAGAACTATACAGCCCTACATGTTTTAATTCTATTGAGAAATCAAGGCCCTATAAGTAATGGTTTGATAAATGAAATTAGAAGCCTCTAATTGTTAGCCTGTAAACCGTGAATGAACCCCTTAGGAAATTAATTCATTCTTCAACACCCATTCTCTTATTTCTGCCCATTTAATCAGCCTTGAACATAGTACAATTAAGTACAAAAACCAAATTTGAAGAACTTGGAAAAATGACCCTTATCAACCCTATGGACTATCCTTTGGACTTAGGTATTGTTAAGCCTTGTACATGTTGACAACCCATGTAGACAGCATTCTTAAGCCTCTCTAATGCCCCTAAAACCATGTAGGACATTCATGTAATAGATTAAATTATATGCAACTAGTTGTTGGCTAAACCGAACCTGCATGTGTAGGTCTTTGGAATGTTTCTTTTGTACTTGCTAGCAATTGATAGGACAAAAATTTAAAGGGCAGAAAAATGTAATTAACATTGGAAGCTTAGAGCTCGATCAAATCCAAGGGTTAGGGAGCATGGTAATTAATTGTAAATCATAGGAAAAATAGATGTAAATTCTGATTTGATGTATGTGTTGTTTAGGTGCACACGTTCTTAGATATTGGACTGTTCGATGATGCTTGGAATGCTTGATTTAAAAGTAAAGTGCCAAGGTATGTGTTAGGCGATATTACCTTCTGTGACTGCTAGCTGGTGCATGGATTGTGAACGTTGCTCTCATGTTCGGATTTTTGGATATGTTACTTGGTTTCTGCTCTTGGACTTGAAATGCTGTATATTCTGTTTTAATTATTCCGCAGCATCTTGATATTGAATCCATAAGCTATATGAGGTCTTGATTATTATCTAGTCATGCATACACATTCATTATTTTTAATTGTGTGTCTGTGTGTGATCCATGACATAGCATACATGCATAATTTTCATGTTGACTTCTGAAAATAAGTATGAAAAGTATGCATACGTTTAAGCACGCATCATGTAGGCATCCCTCGGTACCAGGGTGTTGGGACAGCTGGCTTCAGTCCGCATAGGTCGCAGTTGGAACCCTCTTGAGGAGCCACTAAGGGAACTCCACTGTGCTTGTTAGTACGTGCACCGTAGTGCTATGAACGTACTCTTGGCGTTATATACGCATCTTGACTAGTAATCTTGGCGTTATATACGCAATATGATAATGCTTAGTATCTGTCGGAATTACCTTGATGATGCGATTGTTTTGTAATTCTGTATCTAGTTAGTATTGTTGCATTACTGGTTTTGTTGCCACACTACTGGGATTTTTTTCTCACCCCTTTGGGGCTGCAATTTTTATAAATTGCAGGAGGACCTAGAAGCATTTGAGGAAGTGTTTGATGACATGGTTACATGACAATTCTGTTAAGTTATGCTATGAACAACCTTGTTGTTTGCTCGCTGTCTCTGTTGAGTGTAGTTTGAATATTTGACCTTGATGTAGTTTCTTAAAGAATGGAGTGCCATGATGTATGTTCTATTTTGAAAAGCAGTGTAGCATGACTTATACGTTTCTGGTATTTAGTTTGCGAAAATAATTGTTTTAGTATTTAAATTCGGATTTTTGAACTGTTTTTGCAAGCACTTTACGAGTTGTCGTTCTGGGGCTACAGACCTCCGAATGAGGCATAATTTATATGTATGTAAAGCCCCAGTTGTGTACTTTCAGATTGTATAAACTGTACAAACAAATTCTGAAAACCCGATTTATTATGATTTTTACAAGTCAGGAGGTTTTTGGAAAAATGCAACAAATTTTCAAGTACTTTGCGAGATCTGTTTCGTGGGGCTATTCACCTCCGATTCGCTTATATTTTATATGTAAGCGTAGCCCCGGATGTCCAGCTTTCTTACATCAAAGAATATTTTTTTAAGCTGTTGATTTCGAGTTCCCATTATTTTTGCAAGACAGGCTGTTTTCAAGAAAATCAGAGTTGCGCAGCGCAAGCCTTTTAAAAATTTATTTGTTGTTATTATTTTTTTCAAAGTCAGTTTTCTAGGCAAGCTTTTCTACTTGGTCATATATATATAAAAAAAGGGTTTTCACTGAACAAGAATTTTATTCGTTAACTTTTTGACTCTAATTCGCTTAGCTGACAACTCCCTTGGACGCGTACAGGGGAGGGTGTCACACTTTTTCAGAAAACCTAGCCTGCACTCCTTCATCTCATGCACCATTCTGTAGGGTAGTTCACTACACCTTTCCAAACACAATACCTAGCCTCCACCTTCACCAATTGGGCGCATAGCAAGCCTCATTGTGGTGATCATCTGGTGGCTTGCAAGAAGGTGTTCTTGTATCATTGACGAACGGTGGTGTGGATCACCATTAGAGGGTTTGAACCCTTCAGACCTGACAATTGATATCCCTGACTGATCAGGCCAAAACAAGGTAACATCATGCTATCCTAAAGCATGAATCTTTGTGTGCATGTATGTTTCCGCGGTAAAAAGTTTTGTTTTTACACCTTACATGCATCGACCTTCAAGGCCGGTTTACTTTCAGTAACAGGCCATTGTACACCAGTATTGTTAACATAGATTATGATATTAAGTGCAATTATAATCACATAATTTATTTAAAAATACGAGTAAACTTTTTCCTTTTCATTATGTATGCAATTGAAAACAAACATAAAACATAATGATACCAATTGTGATCGTAACTGATATCTAAGTGCGGAAGTAGTAATCTAATTTCCTAATTATCATACAACACATATTTGAAGTAGCCAAGAGGTTCCCATAAACCAACTTAGCATAAAACTCACTTTTACAACTTTCCTAAAACTGAACACCCTTCGATTTTCACAACTCAGGGCTTGATCCAATTATCATTAATTTCTCATCTTTTATTATATTAAACTATACTCTTTCGCCATTTTAAAAAAGTATCACACGCCTCACTTGGAGTTCTCTAGCATCGGTTATAACTGTTTGAAGTTGGATAAGCAAAGCTGCCAACCAACTCCAAACAGAGCTCCAGATCTATCTCACCATTTCTGCGATTCTCAACGATTTACTTAGTTAAATGCTCTCAAATTTTTATACTGAATACTAGACACATTGATCTTAAATTGTATATATCATAATCCTAATTTGAGTAAGAATTGAGGGAGATATGATTTTTGGAAACAGGGACCCGAAACAATCTCTGCACTTGTCCAGTTCGGGCAGTTTGTGTTCTCTTCGTCCTACAAGATGCTACACAACTTTAAATGGTACCAAATTTTGGGACAACATAGATGACATCTCAGGCTTTAAAAAGGTTACGGTATGTCCCAATTGGAGTTCTGTGGAGGGAGATATGGTCTCCCAAAGTTGGCCTAAAACTGATCATTTCTTAGGAAATTCGACGACATCTCCTTTGTTTTATTAACTAATCTCACTTTATCAAAGTGTGTTCTAAACCATCAAATTGTACCTAATTGACAAGGGTGGCACACAAGGATCAACAAACCTTGGTGCTCTTACAACCCACAACATATTTGCATCATTTCTCATTTAATTTACAATCAATTACTTGATCCATTTACAACTTATTACTCATTTCAATCGCATAATTCAATTACATGCCTTTAAAATCATTGGACAATATCTTAACCTATAATAGGCCTATTGTCTTCCATCACATACATACATCATTAACTTACACAAGATCCATCATTTTTAATTACATTTATCCAATACCAAATATAGCTACTAATCAAATGCTCTAAATAACAATAATTACATCAATGCTAGACTTAGCCAAAATAATACTACATGAACAACAACATGCATGGTATACATAACTCATGCAATACAAAATGTTCTTGCCCTAAGTCTAACCTATCAAATAATCCCAAAATGCAAAATGGCATGCTATCATCATGCACTCCACATAAGCTACTCATCATCCTCAACTAGTGGGCCTCTTAATCCAAAGATTCTGGAGGATCACTCTGCCCAATGGTTCACTCAGATGTAAAATAACAACAATGAAACTATACACATATCATACAAAATCATACGGCCCAATGGCCTACGACATACGGCATATCATCTGTAACATCCCACATAATTAGTAAAATACATAGGTGTTAAAATGAGAATAGATGCATGTGTATGTTTGATGGTTTGCGAATTGTTGATCTTTATCTTTGGATGAGACTAAGGTAAGTATTTAAATTAAATCATAGGAGAATACATATGTAGGCATGTGAATTTTTATTAAAATCATAAGAGTAATTTGAGTGTGTTAGAAGGCCTTTGTGTTTGTTGGACTTTGGAAGTGGGCTAGTGTGTGTGGACTTGTCACTATTGGACTTGTGTGATTGGGTTCTTTTTGTGTGTGGCCATTGGCCCAAGGATGGCTTTTGGACCTACCTTGTTTCAGCCCAAAGTTGTAACCATTCTTATTTCCCTAAGCCTTGTCCAACAAGGTTGTTGGTGTACCAAGGAACCTTCACATGGCTTGATGTATTTTTCCTCCTCTTTTCATGCGCATAAGAGAGTAATTGGGACTTTGAAAATCTGCCAACTTCCTCCTTGTTTGACCGCCACATCACCTAGCTTGTGCATCATTTGGATTCAATTCATTGCATGAAAGACACATGTACTCCTTAGCATGATCTTGGGCTGCATCCTTCTTCATTTTAGGCGCACATGGAGGGGCCATAAGAGCAGATTTTTATGACACAAAATCTGCATTGAGTGTTGACTTGGAGAACCACCTTACACCTTCCATCATGAGGCTGAAATGTGCAGATTTTTGCATGCTTTTGGCAGTCTATCATGAGCCAAATCTGTCCTTGCTTACACATGCAGAAAAAGAAGGATTTTGGGGCTGCAACCTCCTCATCTTATGCGCACAAGACAGCTCCAAATCAGAGTTTAGGCTGCCACAAATCTGTGATCATGATGCACCTCCTTTCCACTCCATCTTGTGTGCGCCTAGCTTGCTTGTTGTGTGAAAAAATTCTGACTTAAGTAGCATAACTCAGATCTGAACCTATCTCTTTCACCTCCTTGCATGTGCCTAGAGTGTGCAAGAAGCAAGCTCCTTGCTTGTTCAAACCTTGTGTGCAGCCCCACTTCTACAAGCAACCAGAATTTTCATGATGCTTCATCATTGCAACCTTTCCTCGCTCTTCCTTAAGTATGCGCACACTAGAGAGCTTCCTCACTTTGCACAAGTGCAGCCAAGTTCCTCCCTCATTCCCTCACTCTCCTAGCCGAACCTACAAGCATCCTTGGAGCAAGAAGACTTTGCTAACTCACCTTCCCTCACACTCTCAAAACCGTAGCCTATGCCCCTAGCAAGTGTAAGTTTTCCTCCTCACTTTCCCCTCACTGTTCAGTCTTGATTCCTCACCTTTGAAGCTGTCCAAGTTTGTTCCTCCTCACCTTGTATGCGCATAGATCATCATAGGAAGTGGGGACTTGTTGTGAAGTAGAGCTAGAAGGGTGTGGTGTGTGAGCAAGAAGTGTGTGCTACAAGAGGTAAGCCTTGAACTTAGACCTCTTTCATGGTGTGTAATCATATGTGTGCTTGAATGTCTCCTTGAATAGGTTTTGCTTTGGATTCTTGATTGAGCATGGTTAAAGTATAAGTATGGAGCTATTTTATGATGACTTGTATGCATAAGTTATAGAATGAAAGTCTCATGGTTATGTTTAAGTTCATGCCACTGTTTCCTTGTATGAATATGCCACTGTTTTGAGGAGAAATATGCCACTGTTTCCCTATGAAGGTGCCACTGTTTTGAGGCTAGAAATGTCACTGTTTCGGTTTCACAAGACCACCATTTTGATGCCACTGTTTCTGCACACATATGCCACTGTTTTAGTCCATTATATGCCACTGTTTCTGCATAAAATGCTCACTGTTTTAGTCCATTATGTGCCACTATTTCTGCATAAAATGCTCACTGTTTTAGTCCATTATGTGCCACTGTTTCTGCATAAAATGCTCACTGTTTTAATGCCACAGGTGTCACTGTTTTGCACCAAAAACACTCACTATTTTAGTACTTAATGAGCCACTATTTCTGCATAAAATAACCATCATCTTGATGTCCAAACACTACCCTTTATGCCACTGTATGGGTGTCTAAATACTCCCATTTTTGCCACTGTTTTGATGATCAAGAATCACTATCTATACCACTGTTTTAATATCTAAAAATCATGATTTATATCACTGTTTTGAATGTTCAAATGTATCATTCATGCCACTGTTTTTAATGTTCAAAAACCACTCCCTTTGCCACTGTTTTTGATGTGCAAATATCACCACTAATGTCACTGTTTTAATGATTAAATACTACCATTCATGCTACCATTTTGATGCGCAAAAGCCACTGATTATGTCACTGTTCTAACGTTCAAATACCACTGTTTCTGCCACTGTTTGATGTCACTGTTTCTGCCACTGTTGATGTCCAAAGAGCCACTATTTCTGTTTCAAAATGGTCATTGTTTCTGCTATATGTTTACTGTTTTCCTGCTGTAAAACGTCACTGTTTCTGTCCACTGTTTTTAAGGAAAAAACCACTGTTTTCTGCTCACTGTTTTAAAGAACAACTCACTGTTTCTGCTCACTGTTTTAAGCACGAACGTCACTGTTTTTCCGCTGTAAAAACACTGCTGTATGCTCCACTGTAAAAACACTGCTGTATGCTCACTGTTTCTGCTGTATATCGCCGCTGTAAATGATTGGTTGTAATTGATTTAGGTGCGCCTAAGAAGTGAGATACTTCGCCGCTGTTTGATATTATTTAAGGCACGCAAAGGTAAGTGTCGGCGATATTACCTAATGTGACTATTGACTACTGGTATAAAATTGTGACATGATGCTCCATATTCCGTAAAAGTATTATGTTCCATTATGATGAAAGGAAACTGCCAAAAATGTGTCGTGATGGCTATAAGATTATGAGGTAAAGACGTTATGTGGCAGCATAACGCATATGAAAAGTATATGTGCCGTGATGGCTATATGAAAGGTATATAAGCATGCATCTTACATCATACCGCATTTTTACGCTTTGTGTGTGAAAGCATAGCATGACATGCATGTATCCAGATCATATAGGCCTTGTTTTAGAATAGTTATGTACATGACCATGTGTTTGAGCAAGCATCATATAGGCATCCCCAAGGTACCGGGGTATGGGA
The DNA here is from genome assembly GCA_032173675.1 of Gastrolobium villosum. Taxonomy (NCBI): domain Eukaryota; kingdom Viridiplantae; phylum Streptophyta; class Magnoliopsida; order Fabales; family Fabaceae; genus Gastrolobium; species Gastrolobium villosum. Next base: position 131,566 of record JAVKPL010000800.1, read on the forward strand.
CACTTGGCATCAGTCCGCATAGGCCCACAGTTGGAATCCACATGGAGCTCAGGTGCCAAGGGTATTTGATTCCACTGTGAAGTGCGCGCACGACGGTGCTAAAAGCGCAAAGGAAAGGCGTTATATACGCAATATATGAATATGATGAAAAGGAAAGGCGTTATATACGCAATATATGAATATGATGAAAAGGAAAAAGGAAAAGGAACAAGGATATGTTGAAGTGACTGTTTATGATTTTGTGCCTAGTTAATACTGTTATATTACTGGTTTTGTTGCCACACTACTGGGATTATTCTCACCCCTTCGGGGCTGCTATTTTTCCAAAATGGCAGGAGGACGTAAAACCATTTGAAGGAGTGATGTTTTGCTGTTGCTTGCTGATGCATGGATTATCACTGTTGCTGTTTGATTAATTGGATGACTGTAATGATTAATATTTTGGTACTCTTGGATGACTGTAGACTCTATCATTTCTATTTTATCTTGAACTTTTATGAACAGCGGCTATTTTGGAAAACGTTTGTGAAAGGAATTTTTGAAAGACTTATGTGCTGAATTTTTTTTACAGTGCACCTTACGGGTGGTGTTTTTATGAGCAAACGAACTCTGATTTACTATTATTTTATATGCACGCGAAGCCCCAAACGTGCTCTTTCTAAATCACTTGAAATATTTTTTATCGTCCAAACAGAAGTGATAAGAATTGTAGAAACGTGTTTCGGATTTGACATGTACATATATAAGAATCCCTGTTAGCTCATGTGACGTTAACGACTCTAATTCCGCTTAGCAAACGACTCTCTTGGATGCATACAAGGGAGGGCGTTACACTAATTGGTATCAGAGCAGTTTGGTCCATGGATTTGCTTGTGATTGATTGACTTGATTGTTGATTGTGTTTATCTGCTGATTGACTGTCTAAATGTGCTATAGTTTAAGTGTTTGAGACTAGGGTAGTTAGAATTGTTAGGACCGTTCTGTGATAAGACACGGATGCATAGCTAACTTGTCCGAATTGAACACGAGTACCTACTGGGGACTGCTGCCATGAATAACTTGCGGTGAGCCTGATCAACTCATCTCAGGATATTGTGAGTGCAGAATCATGGCAGGTGGTCGCGGTTCAACTCGGGGAAGGTCTGGCGATGCGGAAGGGGATCTTATCACTACCATTGGGGGACTGGCAACGTTTATTCAGACAAGTATTTTTGGATAAGTATTTTCCTAAAGCAATGAGAAGAATGAAGCACACGGAACTGCTATCACTCAGGCAGATTCTTCAGGACGACACCTGGTAGGGGTCGAGGCAGAGGTTCGCAATTGTAGGCGCGGCCTGGAAATTTTAAGAGAAGCAATACTGTTGGTCAATCGTCAACTGGACGGCAGGGTGCGACTGTTTGTGCTACATGTGGAAAGAATCACTTTGGAGTTTATCGCAAGAACAACAATGCATGTTTCAGATGTGGCCAGCAAGGACATTTCGCTTACGAATGCCCCCGGAACGCTAATCCGCAGCCTACGCAAGCACGGGTGTTCGCACTGGATGCGAAAGATGGTAATTCTCAACCTTTCTCTCTCATTTCTCTATTACAAGTTAGAAAAGAGCTCCGCAAGGGAGCAGTAGGGTATCTTTTGTCGATCGAGGCTGAGACTTCGGTTGACCATCAAATTCAGAATGTACCTGTAGTTAGAGAATTCGAGGAGGTATTCCCGGATGAAATACCTCGATTGCCTCCTCATAGGGAAATAGAATTTTCTATCGAACTTGTTCCTGGAGTTGGACCAATCTCCATTGCCCCGTATCGTATGGCGCCGTTGGAACTTCGCGAGTTGAAGAAGCAGATAGAAGAGCTTTTGGCAAAGGAATTCATCAGACCGAGTACCTCCCCATGGGGTGCTCCAGCCATCTTGATTAAGAAGAAGGATGGAAGTTTACGTCTGTGTGTAGATTACCGCCAGCTGAACAAAGTAACGGTGAAGAATAAGTATCCGCTACCGAGGATCGACGATTTGATGGACCAGCTGAGAGGAGCCAGAGTCTTTTCTAAGATAAATCTCCGATCAGGATACCATCAGATCCGGGTCAAACCGGAGGATATTCTGAAAACAGCTTTTAGGACTCGTTATGGGCACTACGAATATCAGGTGATCCCATTCGGACTTACAAATGCTCCAGCGGTATTCATGGACTACATGAACCGCATTTTCCGCCCCTTTCTTGATCAGTTTGTTATTGTGTTTATCGACGATATCCTGATTTACTCAGCTAATGAAGAGCTGCACGCGGAACATCTGAGGATTGTCTTGCAAATCTTGAAGGAGAAGCAGTTGTACGCGAAACGGTCGAAGTGCGAGTTTTGGCTTAAAGAGGTCCAGTTTCTGGGCCATGTCATTTCATCAGAAGGTATCGCGGTGGACCCCAGCAAAGTTGAAGCTGTCATGAATTGGGAACGACCCAAGACTGTCACCGAAGTAAGAAGTTTCTTAGGTCTTGCTGGATATTATCGGAGGTTTATCCAGAATTTCTCTCAGATAGTGCAACCCCTTACCCGTCTCACTCGTAAGGACAAGCCTTTTGAGTGGACTGAAGCTTGTGAAGAATGTTTCTTGGAGCTGAAGAACAGATTGACAAGTGCTCCCGTACTCACGATTCCGGATCCTACCCGAAAGTTCGAAGTATACTGTGATGCGTCGCTGAAAGGACTTGGATGCGTGTTGATGCAGGATCGTATGGCGGTAGCTTATGCATCTCGACAACTTAAGCCTCACGAAGAAAATTATCCTACGCACGATTTGGAGTTAGCAGCTATAGTGTTCGCACTTAAAATCTGGAGGCACCACTTGTATGGTTCGCAGTTTGACGTGTTCAGCGAGCATAAGAGTTTGAAGTACTTGTTCGATCAGAAGGAGTTGTATATGCGGCAACGACGGTGGATGGAATTTCTGAAGGACTACGATTTTGAACTTAAATACCACCCAGGAAAGGCAAACGTGGTAGCTGACGCCCTGAGTAGGAAGACACTGCACACTGCAACTCTGATGATGGAAGAATTGAAATTGTTTAAGGCCTTTCGAGACTTGAACTTATCGGTAGACGAGAGAGGGAATAGCATAAGATTGGGAAATGTAAAGGTGGAGAATGAATTGATCAGTAGAATTAAGGAGGCTCAGAAAGATGAAGAGTTAGTCCGTGATTTGGTTGGCAACCAAGATGTTGTAAAGGATGAGAATGATGTTTGGAGATTTCAAGGACGGCTGGTTGTGCCGAATGAAGAGTTGAAACAAGAAGTTTCACAGGAGGCTCACAAGGGTAAGTATGCAGTTCATCCTGGATCCACGAAGATGTACCATGATTTGAAGACCTCGTTTTGGTGGCCGGGTATGAAGCGTGATATTGCTGAGTATGTATCTCGGTGCTTAACTTGTCAGAAGGTGAAGTACGAACATCAGAAACCGTCGGGACTTCTTCAACCCCTGGAGATTCCCGAATGGAAGTGGGACAGTATTGCGATGGATTTTGTAGTTGGACTTCCTCGGACGCGAGAAGGATATGATTCTATCTGGGTGATTGTCGATCGTTTAACGAAGTCAGCTCATTTCTTACGTGTTAGAACCACGTATGATACAGAGAGGCTTGCCAGAATTTATCTGCAGGAGATTGTGAAGCTGCACGGAGTTCCTACGAGTATTGTCAGTGATCGTGATCCCAAGTTTACATCTAAGTTTTGGGAATCTTTTCAAAGAGCATTAGGGACCCACTTGAGGTTAAGTACTGCTTACCACCCGCAGACCGATGGTCAGACAGAACGCACCATTCAAGCTTTAGAGGACATGTTGCGAGCATGTGTTTTGGAGTTAGGAGGCAGCTGGGATAATTATCTGTCTTTGATTGAATTCGCTTACAACAATAGTTACCACTCCAGTATTCAGATGGCACCGTACGAAGCTTTGTATGGGAGAAAATGCAGATCCCCTTTATGTTGGACTGAAGTAGGTGAGCGAAGTATGTTAGGACCTGATCTAATTCTAGAAACATCCGAACAAGTAAAGAAGATTCGGGAGAATATGCAGAGGGCTCAGGCCAGACAGAAGAATTATTACGACAAGCGTCATAAGCCTCTATCTTTCGAAGTCGGAGACCGTGTATTTTTGAGAATCACACCTACATCGGGACTCGGAAGGAGAATGGGAGTTAAGAAGTTAAGTCCACGGTACTTAGGACCGTATCTGATTATGGAACGGATTGGAGAGTCTGCATACCGGTTGGCTTTACCACCCAATCTGTCAGGAATTCACAATGTATTTCATGTGTCACAGCTACGGAAGTATCTCTCTGATCCATCTCACGTGTTACAGCCGGAAGAAGTAGAACTAAAGGAAAATCTGACGTACCAAGTGCAACCGTTCCAAATTCTTGAAAGATCCGTCAAGCGACTACGTTCTAAGGAGATTCCTTTGGTGAAAGTATTGTGGAACAATAGATCGGCAGTTGAAGCCACTTGGGAGCGCGAGGACGACATTCGGAAACGCTATCCGGAACTGTTTAGCTCTTAAGCAAGTTTATTTTGCGGACAAAATTCCTATTTGGTGGGGAGAGTGTAACATCCCACATAATTAGTAAAATACATAGGTGTTAAAATGAGAATAGATGCATGTGTATGTTTGATGGTTTGCGAATTGTTGATCTTTATCTTTGGATGAGACTAAGGTAAGTATTTAAATTAAATCATAGGAGAATACATATGTAGGCATGTGAATTTTTATTAAAATCATAAGAGTAATTTGAGTGTGTTAGAAGGCCTTTGTGTTTGTTGGACTTTGGAAGTGGGCTAGTGTGTGTGGACTTGTCACTATTGGACTTGTGTGATTGGGTTCTTTTTGTGTGTGGCCATTGGCCCAAGGATGGCTTTTGGACCTACCTTGTTTCAGCCCAAAGTTGTAACCATTCTTATTTCCCTAAGCCTTGTCCAACAAGGTTGTTGGTGTACCAAGGAACCTTCACATGGCTTGATGTATTTTTCCTCCTCTTTTCATGCGCATAAGAGAGTAATTGGGACTTTGAAAATCTGCCAACTTCCTCCTTGTTTGACCGCCACATCACCTAGCTTGTGCATCATTTGGATTCAATTCATTGCATGAAAGACACATGTACTCCTTAGCATGATCTTGGGCTGCATCCTTCTTCATTTTAGGCGCACATGGAGGGGCCATAAGAGCAGATTTTTATGACACAAAATCTGCATTGAGTGTTGACTTGGAGAACCACCTTACACCTTCCATCATGAGGCTGAAATGTGCAGATTTTTGCATGCTTTTGGCAGTCCATCATGAGCCAAATATGTCCTTGCTTACACATGCAGAAAAAGAAGGATTTTGGGGCTGCAACCTCCTCATCTTATGCGCACAAGACAGCTCCAAATCAGAGTTTAGGCTGCCACAAATCTGTGCTCATGATGCACCTCCTTTCCACTCCATCTTGTGTGCGCCTAGCTTGCTTGTTGTGTGAAAAAATTCTGACTTAAGTAGCATAACTCAGATCTGAACCTATCTCTTTCACCTCCTTGCATGTGCCTAGAGTGTGCAAGAAGAAAGCTCCTTGCTTGTTCAAACCTTGTGTGCAGCCCCACTTCTACAAGCAACCAGAATTTTCATGATGCTTCATCATTGCAACCTTTCCTCACTCTTCCTTAAGTATGCGCACACTAGAGAGCTTCCTCACTTTGCACAAGTGCAGCCAAGTTCCTCCCTCATTCCCTCACTCTCCTAGCCGAACCTACAAGCATCCTTGGAGCAAGAAGACTTTGCTAACTCACCTTCCCTCACACTCTCAAAACCGTAGCCTATGCCCCTAGCAAGTGTAAGTTTTCCTCCTCACTTTCCCCTCACTGTTCAGTCTTGATTCCTCACCTTTGAAGCTGTCCAAGTTTGTTCCTCCTCACCTTGTATGCGCATAGATCATCATAGGAAGTGGGGACTTGTTGTGAAGTAGAGCTAGAAGGGTGTGGTGTGTGAGCAAGAAGTGTGTGCTACAAGAGGTAAGCCTTGAACTTAGACCTCTTTCATGGTGTGTAATCATATGTGTGCTTGAATGTCTCCTTGAATAGGTTTTGCTTTGGATTCTTGATTGAGCATGGTTAAAGTATAAGTATGGAGCTATTTTATGATGACTTGTATGCATGAGTTATAGAATGAAAGTCTCATGGTTATGTTTAAGTTCATGCCACTGTTTCCTTGTATGAATATGCCACTGTTTTGAGGAGAAATATGCCACTGTTTCCCTATGAAGGTGCCACTGTTTTGAGGCTAGAAATGTCACTGTTTCGGTTTCACAAGACCACCATTTTGATGCCACTGTTTCTGCACACATATGCCACTGTTTTAGTCCATTATATGCCACTGTTTCTGCATAAAATGCTCACTGTTTTAGTCCATTATGTGCCACTGTTTCTGCATAAAATGCTCACTGTTTTAGTCCATTATGTGCCACTGTTTCTGCATAAAATGCTCACTGTTTTAATGCCACAGGTGTCACTGTTTTCCACCAAAAACACTCACTGTTTTAGTACTTAATGAGCCACTGTTTCTGCATAAAATAACCATCATCTTGATGTCCAAACACTACCCTTTATGCCACTGTATGGGTGTCTAAATATTCCCATTTTTGCCACTGTTTTGATGATCAAGAATCACTATCTATACCACTGTTTTAATATCTAAAAATCATGATTTATATCACTGTTTTGAATGTTCAAATGTATCTTTCATGCCACTGTTTTTTAATGTTCAAAAACCACTCCCTTTGCCACTGTTTTTGATGTGCAAATATCACCACTAATGTCACTGTTTTAATGATTAAATACTACCATTCATGCCACCATTTTGATGCGCAAAAGCCACTAATTATGTCACTGTTCTAACGTTCAAATACCACTGTTTCTGCCACTGTTTGATGTCACTGTTTCTCCCACTGTTGATGTCCAAAGAGCCACTGTTTCTGTTTCAAAATGGTCACTGTTTCTGCTGTATGTTTACTGTTTTCCTGCTGTAAAATGTCACTGTTTCTGTCCACTGTTTTTAAGGAAAAAACCACTGTTTTCTGCTCACTGTTTTAAAGAACAACTCACTGTTTCTGCTCACTGTTTTAAGCACGAACGTCACTGTTTTCTGCTGTAAAAACACTGTTGTATGCTCACTGTTTTCCACTGTAAAACACTACTGTATGCTCACTGTTTCTGCTGTATATCGCCGCTGTAAATGATTGGTTGTAATTGATTTAGGTGCGCCTAAGAAGTGAGATACTTCGCTGCTGTTTGATATTATTTAAGGCACGCAAAGGTAAGTGTCAGGCGATATTACCTAATGTGACTATTGACTACTGGTATAAAATTGTGACATGATGCTCCATATTCCGTAAAAGTATTATGTTCCATTATGATGAAAGGAAACTGCCAAAAATGTGCCGTGATGGCTATAAGATTATGAGGTAAAGACGTTATGTGGCAGCATAACGCATATGAAAAGTATATGTGCCGTGATGGCTATATGAAAGGTATATAAGCATGCATCTTACATCATACCGCATTTTTACGCTTTGTGTGTGAAAGCATAGCATGACATGCATGTATCCAGATCATATAGGCCTTGTTTTAGAATAGTTATGTACAGGACCATGTGTTTGAGCAAGCATCATATAGGCATCCCCAAGGTACCGGGGTATGGGACACTTGGCATCAGTCCGCATAGGCCCACAGTTGGAATCCACATGGAGCTCAGGTGCCAAGGGTATTTGATTCCACTGTGAAGTGCGCGCACGACGGTGCTAAAAGCGCAAAGGAAAGGCGTTATATACGCAATATATGAATATGATGAAAAGGAAAGGCGTTATATACGCAATATATGAATATGATGAAAAGGAAAAAGGAAAAGGAACAAGGATATGTTGAAGTGACTGTTTATGATTTTGTGCCTAGTTAATACTGTTATATTACTGGTTTTGTTGCCACACTACTGGGATTATTCTCACCCCTTCGGGGCTGCTATTTTTCCAAAATGGCAGGAGGACGTAAAACCATTTGAAGGAGTGATGTTTTGCTGTTGCTTGCTGATGCATGGATTATCACTGTTGCTGTTTGATTAATTGGATGACTGTAATGATTAATATTTTGGTACTCTTGGATGACTGTAGACTCTATCATTTCTATTTTATCTTGAACTTTTATGAACAGCGGCTATTTTGGAAAACGTTTGTGAAAGGAATTTTTGAAAGACTTATGTGCTGAATTTTTTTTACAGTGCACCTTACGGGTGGTGTTTTTATGAGCAAACGAACTCTGATTTACTATTATTTTATATGCACGCGAAGCCCCAAACGTGCTTTTTCTAAATCACTTGAAATATTTTTTATCGTCCAAACAGAAGTGATAAGAATTGTAGAAACGTGTTTCGGATTTGACATGTACATATATAAGAATCCCTGTTAGCTCATGTGACGTTAACGACTCTAATTCCGCTTAGCAAACGACTCTCTTGGATGCATACAAGGGAGGGCGTTACATCATCGGGCTCTTATCCAAGAATGTATCCCTGGATATCATTCAAGGCACCCACAACTATAACTCCCGAGACATTCCTAGAGTGCTCCTCAATGAATAACAACTCTATGGCCCTAGGCCAATTGGAACTCCCTACGGAGGCCTTTCCAGTGGAAGTCCCATGCGGCATACGACAACTATCTACTGGCTAGAGATACGGTGCAACTCACATGTACGTATTCAACAAACACATGCATGATCATGTTATAACTTACACTATTGCATCAAACAACTTCCAACCACTACCCCGATGGGCATGGTGGAGCACACACAGGGATTAACCCCAGTACTAAGAGATTACCTTTTTGAAGCTCCCAAGCTAGGTTACTTCAATCACAAGTTACCTCACAACTTTCTTCAACAAAGAAATGCCAATATCCTTTTGGTCAAGGACCAAAGGCAGTCCACAAGCTCCAAGCTTCAATCTTCTAGGATTTCGTCCGTGTGAGGCAAACTACAATGATCACAACACATGATCATTAATCCACTTGTTAAACAAGTCATAATTCAAGCAATGCATCACTCCCCCCATAGGTTCACAATTATGGCCTTATTACACAATTCAAATTGTTAATTTCATTTCATTATTCACATGGTTTCCTTAGTCAACCACAATACCATATCAATCCCACAATTGCATTAATCATAACTTAGCACAATTTTTTCCCCAAAGAACTCAATATGGCCTAATTCTAGGCATCTTTGCGGCTAGAGAATGTTCTTGTATTTTCAAGGTTCAAGGTACTCATTTAGGTACACACTAATTCATTCAAGCACCTACTAACACCATTCATCAAGTCAAACATCCAATGGCACAATCTTTCCCAATTTTTCCCTACATGGTCAAATACATGCTCATCACAAGCCAGGAGATTTTTCTCACAAACCACATGCACCACACACTCACACAATCCATTTATACTTGACTCAAATCCTCAACAAACTCAATTACATAATTTTGCACACTCAAGTCCATTTTTCCCCAAAGTGGCCGAATATGTACTCAAGGGATACCAAATGATTTTCAATTGATTTTCGCACATCCAATGCACCTCACATTATGTAATTAACTACTATAACTAATGTATAACTCAATTTCACAATCATCCAACAATCTAATTCCTCAAAATCATGCTCATCCATCCAAAAATTCACTAAGTTACTAAATTTTTTCACAATAAATTTTATGAGCTCAATCACTCGAATTCATCATTCTAAGCAACATTTATCTAATGCACAAAGTCATTTTGAGGTCTCCAACTACCCAAACTCACCAACATATATTCAAATTTCATACCCATTTTCAAATCATCAACAAAACTCAATGGGATTGGGAATACTTACCACAAATGGACTCATAAGCCTCCAAGGAGTGATATTCAAGCACCAATGCAACTAAAACTTCCATCAATGACCCCAAAAGCTTCAAAAGTTGTCACCTTTTTGGCCAATTATCTCTCTCCACAATGATCCCCGCTCAAAAATAAGGGTAGCAATGTGTTCCTCTCAAGATTTTACACAAGTTTGGCTTTGGAATAACTCAAATCCATGCCCTATAACTCAAGTTATGTGTAACAGGAGCAGATCTGAATTAACAATAGGTTAGCAAGAAGGAGAAAAGAGAGGTGAAGAGAAAGGGGAAGAAAGAAATTCTGAATAATTCTCATACTCCTTCCTAGGCTCATAGGCCTTTTAAACCCTTAAAGTGTTTTACAATGTCACTTGGAAAATTACTAATGGGCTATTACATAAAAACATTAAAAGAGAAATAAAAGCCTTACTACTTGAATCAGCCCATTACGAAGTCTTGGAAATGATTGGGTTATCTCCTTGTCCTATTGCCAACTGGACTGGTCCCTTTGGAGTTGTTTGGGCCGCTAGTGGAAAGGCCCGTAATGCCATTTGAGGTGTTTGGGTTGCTGATGAAATGGGTTGGGTTGTTAAAGCCCGTAACATTACTTTTCTCTCCAAGGACAGACTTGTCCTCAAGTCTGAGTGTGCCCGTAACATTGGGCAGTGGGGCATTAATGGGCAGCAGCCCTAGATCAGAGTGCCCTTGGGACGCGGATTGGCCATCCAACGGCTGAACGGCTGTCGACACTGGAGAGGGAATCGTAGCCGTTAGATCGTGTGAAGTGGTGCGTGCCAGCTGGATTCCATCGACTGGAACCAATGGTGTAGATTGCACCAACAACGGCAAAACGTTGTGAACCGTTGATGTGGGTGGCTGAATGTGCGTGGAAGGCAGATCAGTTAACTTGAACAGATCAGTAATCTCTTCAGTTGCTCCCATAACTTGTGTTTCTTCTTGTTGTTGTTCTACCGTTCCCAAAACCATATCTGTAACATCCCACATAATTAGTAAAATACATAAGTGTTATAATGATATAGATGCATGTGTATGTTTGATGGCTTGCGAAGTTACATGACCTTTACCCTTGGATGAGACTAAGGTAAGTTAGTGAAGTATTTAAATTAAAATGTTAGGAGTGTGCATATGTAGGCATGTGAACTTTTATTAAAATCATATGAGTAATTTAATTGTGTGTTATAAGGCCTTGGTGTTTATAGGACTTGGGAAGTGGGCTAGTGTGTGTGGACTTGTCATCTTTGGACTTGTCTTGTTGGATCCTTTGTGTGTGTTGGCCGATGGCCCAAAGAGGTTCTTGGATCAATCTAGTTCAGCCCAATGTGTATCCACTCTTATCTCCCTTAAAGCCTTGTCCTACAAGGTTGTCTTGTGTATCAAGGAATTTCCACATGGCAAAATGTATCCTTTTCCCACTGATTCATGCGCATAGGAAGGTAGGAAAGCCTTAGAAAATCTTCCAACTTACCCCTTGCATGACCGCCACCTCACTCTTAGCATGTGCACCATTTGACTTCAACTTCATTGCATGGAAGACACTTGTACTCCTAGCCTTTCTTTTGGGCTGCATCCTCCTCACTTAGGCGCACATGGGGAGCTCTCAAATCAGATTTTTATGACAAAATCTGCATAGAGTGTTGACCAAGAGATCACCCTTGCATGTGCACATGATGACAACCTCCCACCTCACCTCCTTGCATGCGCCTAGAGTATGCAAGAAGCAAACTCCTTGCTTGTTTTGACCAAGTTTGCAGCCCCACTTCCACAAGAAATCAGAAATTACCATGATGCTTCATCATTCCAACCCCTCCTCCCTCTCCCCTTTAATTGTGCGCACAAGGAAGGGCTGTCCTCACTTTGCACATTCAGCCAACCTTCTTCCCCTTTCCCCTCACTTCCCTAGCCGAGCATTGTAGGAGCTTTAGGAGAAAGAAGACTTTGGTAACTCACTTCCCCCACACTCTCAAAGTCGTGGCCTAAAACATCAAGCAAGTGCAAGCTTTTCTTCTCTTTTCCCTCACTGTCCAGCCGAGTTCCTCACTCTTGGAAGCTGTCCAAAGTGTTCTCCTCACCATTGTATGCGCACAAGCCATCTCCTAGGAAGGGTGAACTTGTTGTTTTGTAAAGATAGAAGGTGTGGTGTGTGATCCTTGACCAAGAAGTGTGTGCTACAAGAGGTAAGCTTAGAACTTAGACTCCTTTCATTGTGTGTAACCATGTGTGTGCATGAGATGTCTCCTTGATTCTGTTTTGTTTTGGATTCTTGAATGAGCATGGTGAAGGTATAAGGATGGAGCTACTTGATGATAACTTGTGTGCTTTCGTTATTGCATGAGATCTTCTTTAAGCCTTATAGCACATTGCATGATATAATGGAATGAAAGTCCCATGGTTATGCTTGAGTTAATGCCACTATTTCTGTATGAGTGTGCCACTGTTTTGAGGATAAACATGCCACTGTATCTGTTTGAAAGGATCACCATATTGATGCCACTGTTTCTGCACAAATGCTCACTGTTTTAGTGCCTCACATGCCACTGTTTCTGCACAAAAATGCTCACTGTTTTAGTGCCTCACATGCCACTGTTTCTGCACAAAATGCTCACTGTTTTAGTACTTAATGTGCCACTGTTTCTGCACGACAAGCTCACTGTTTTAGTACTTAATGTGCCACTGTTTCTGCATAAAATGATCACCATCTTGATGTTCAAACACTACTCTTTATGCCACTGTTTTGATGTTCAAAAATCACTATTTATGCCACTGTTTTAATGCTCAAAAATCACTATTTATGCCACTATTTTAATGTTCAAAAATCACTATTTATGCCACTGTTTTAATGTTCAAAAATCACTACTCATGCCACTGTTTTGATGTGCAAATACCACTACTTATGTCACTGTTTTAACGTTCAAATGCCACTGTATCTGCCACTGTTTGATGCCACTGTTCTGCCACTATTTTGAGGTTCAAGATGTCACTGTTTCTGTTTGAAAATGGTCACTGTTTGCTGCTGTAAGGTGCTACTGTTTTTCTGCTGTAAAACGACACTGTTTCTGCCCACTGTTTTTAAGGAAAACGTCACTGTTTCTGCCCACTATTTTTAAGGAAAACGTCACTGCTTTCTGCTGTAAAACGCTGCTGTATGCTCACTGTTTCTGCTGTAAAAACGTTGCTGTATGCTCACTGTTTCTGTTGTAAAACGTCGCTATAAATGATTGATTGTAATTGATTTAGGTGCGCATAAGAAGTGAGAAACGTAGCATAGTTCGCTGCTGTTTGGTATTATTTAAAGCGCACAAGGTAAGTGTCAGGCGATATTACCTAATGTGACTATTGACTACTGGTATAAAGTTGTGACATGATGCTCCATACTCCGTAAAAGTATTATGTTCCTTATGATGAAAGAAAACTGCCAAGAATGTGCCGTGATGGCTATATGATTATGAGGTAAAGTTGTTATGTGGCAGCATAACGTATATGACAAGTATATGTGCCGTGATGGCTATATGAAAAGTATATAAGCATGCACCTTACATCATACCGCATTTTTGTACGCTTTGTGTGTGAAAGCATAGCATGTACCAAGATCATATAGGCCTTGCTTTTAGAATAGTTATGTACAGGACCATGTGTTTGAGCAAGCATCATATAGGCATCCCTAAGGTACCAGGATATGGGACACTTGGCATCAGTCCGCATAGGCCCACAGTTGGAATCCACAGAGCTCAGGTGCCATGTATTTGATGTCCATTGTGAAGTGCGCGCACGACGGTGCTAAAAGCGCAAAGGAAAGGCGTTATATACGCAATATATATGAATATGATGAAAAGGAAAAAGGAAAAGGAACAAGGATATGTTGAAGTGACTGTTTATGATTTTGTGCCTAGTTAATACTGTTATATTATTGGTTTTGTTGCCACACTACTGGGATTATTCTCACCCCTTTGGGGCTGCTATTTTCCTAAATGGCAGGAGGGTGTGAAAGCATTTGAAGGAGTGATGTTTGTTGTTGCTTGCTGATGCATGGACTTACACTGTTACTGTTTGGTTGATTGGATGACTGTAATGCTCAATATTTTGATACTCTTGGATGACTATAGACTTTATCATCTTTTATTTCGCTTTGATCTTTTATGAACAGCGGCTGTTTTGAAAACGTTTGTGAAAGGAATTTTTGAAAGTCTTAAGTGCTGAATTTTTAACAGTGCACCTTACGGGTGGTGTTTCTATGAGCAAACGAACTCCGATTTACTATTATTTTATATGCACGCGAAGCCCCCAACGTGCTCTTTCTAAATCACTTGAAATATTTTTTATCCGACCAAACAGAATGATAAGAATTTTAAAATGCTTTTCGGATTTCAAGTTAGAATAAGAATCTTTGTTAGCTTATGTGACGTTAAAGACTCTAATTCCGCTTAGCAAACGACTCTCTTGGATGCATACAAGGGAGGGCGTTACACTAATTGGTATCAGAGCAGTTTGATCCATGGAATTGCTTGTGATTGATTGCATTGATTGTTGATTGTGTTTATCTGCTGATTGATTGTCTAAATATGCTATAGTTGTTTGGATATATATTAACTAGGGTAGTTAGATTGTTTAGATCGTTCTGTGATAAGACACGGATGCATAGTTAACTTATCCGAATTGAACTCGAGTACCTACTTGGGACTGCTGCCATAAATAACTTGCGGTGAGCCTGATCAACTCATTTCATGATATTGTGAGTGCAGAATCATGGCAGGTAGTCGCGGTTCAACTCGGGGAAGGTCTGGCGATGCGGAAGAGGATCTTATCACTACCATTGGGGGACTGGCAACATTCATCCAGAATATGAGCCAAGAATGGCGCGACCATAGGCAACAGAACCCGAACCAACCCCCACTGCATGAAAATGCAGAAGAAATTTCCCGTCGGAGGTTGAAAGACTTCCGCAACTTTCAACCACCTACCTTTGAGGGTGAAGACAACCCTGAGGCTACAGCGAAGTGGTTGCAGATGATCGAGCACATTTTCGAACGCATGGCATGCCCGGAAGCTCAGAAGACCGATTACGCATCGTACCAGCTGATGGGAGAAGCTTTAACCTGGTGGACTGGTGCGAGGGCTCTGCTGAGCGCTCAAGATGTTGAACTGACGTGGGCCGTATTCAGACAAGTCTTTTTGGATAAGTATTTTCCTAAGGCAATGAGAAGAATGAAGCACACTGAACTGCTGTCACTCAGGCAGGATAACATGACGGTTAATGAGTATATTGCAAAATTTGGGCAGCTGATCGAGTACGCCAACTTTGACCGGAATATCTATGATGAGGAATGGCAGGTGGAGAAATTCGAAAGCGGATTACATCCGGAAATCCGTAAGCTCATTTTGATAACGGCTAATCGTACACTTCCGGAGCTCATCGATCAGAGTCGACAGGCAGAAGGAATCATCAATGAGGCCAAGAATTTGAATAAGCAACCAACACAATTCCACGGAGGAAACCGAGCAGGCAGATTCTTCAGGACGGCACCTGGTAGGGGTCGAGGCAGAGGTCCGCAGTTGCAGGCGCGGCCTGGAAATTTTAAGAGAAGCAATACTGTTGGTCAATCGTCAACTGGACGGCAGGGTGCGACTGTTTGTGCTACATGTGGGAAGAACCACTTCGGAGTTTGTCGCAAGAGCAACAATGCATGTTTCAGATGTGGCCAGCAAGGACATTTTGCTTACGAATGCCCCCAGAAAGCTAATCAACAGCCTACGCAAGCACGGGTGTTCACTTCGGATGCGAATGAAGCGCAGAAGTATCCCAACTTGATCAAAGGTAATGTCACTTTAAATGGTCACCCAATTTCTGTTATCTTTGATTCTGGAGCGTCTGGCTCGTTTATGGCAAAGCACACTACTATGAGAATAGGCATCACCCCAACCCCGTTACCTTATGAGTTACACATCAGTACCCCTACTGGAGGATCGTGCACAGCCTCAGAGATCTGCAGAGGTGTTATTTTGCAGTATGAAGGGAACACGTATACAGTAAACTTGGTGGTCCTACCGGTATTCAATTTCGATGTGATTATCGGTATGGACTGGTTGACGGAAAACGGTGAAAGTAAACTGGCCTTTGAAGGCCGATGCATGTAAGGTGTAAAACAAAAATTTTACTGCGGAACATACATGCACTCATAGATTCATGCTTTAAGACAGCATGATGTTACCTTGTTTTGGCCTGATCAGTCAGGGAGATGAGATGTCAGGCTTGAAGGGTTCAAACCCTCTAATGGTGATCCACACCACCGTTCGTCTATGATGCAAGAACTCTTTCTTGAAAGCCACCAGATGAACACCACAATGAGGCTTGCTATGCGCACAAGTGGTGAGGGTGGAGGCTAGGTATCCTGTTTGGAAAGGTGTACTGAGCTACACTACAGAATGGTGCATAGAGGAGGAGAGTTGGCTTGGTTTTCCAATGAAACCTAAGGTGAGGAACATGTCTATTTATGCACACCCTTTGGAGAGGAGGAGGGAATTCATTCATTCAAAATGAAAAACAAACTTTCAAATTTCTTTGAAAGTTATGCATGAAACAGTGTGATAAGGTGGAGCTGTTGCAAAACAAACTTTGCCAACAACCTCCAATCTTATCCACATGAATTTAAATTCAAATTAATTTAAACTTAAATTCATAAACTATCATATAGTATATAGTTTTCATGCGCATAATTCAGCCCTATAAAGGGTCCAAATACATTGAGCAGTTGCATTCAAAATTTGAATCAACTTACCCACTGATTCCCTCAACCACCAAATCTGAATGGAGGTTTGTTTTAAGTGATAAGATAACACTCTTATCACTTAAAAGTGATGCACCAAACAGCCTAGGGAGAGCCTCCAAAGATGCTTCTTCATCCAAGGAATATGCTCCAATAAGATCCTGTCTTATCCTTTTGTTATGAAACAACTTTTCAAAACCAATTCAAATTCGAATTCAAACACTTGAATTCAAACGTTCAAACATTCAAATTCAAAATTCAAAATTCAAAATTTCAAATTTCAAATTCAAAATTCGAATTTCAAAATTCAAATCCAAATTCAAATTTCAAAATTCAAATTTCAAATTTCAAATTTCAAATTCAAAATTCAAATTTCGAAATTCAAATTCTAAATTCAAATTTCAAAATTCAAATTTCAAATTCAAGATTCGAAATTCAAATATTTGATTATTAATTTAACTAATTAAATTAATTAGTAATGGCTTGGACTATCCAAGCCCATTACTAAACTCCATGCACCACCCACCCATTTAGGTGGGCTTCCAAACAGCTTCTTGGGCTAATAACATTATTAGGCCCAATACCTTTAAAGCTAGTCCATCATAACTACAAGGTGTTAGTGTGTGACCCATTAGGTCCAACTTAGCTACTGACATAACTGGGCTTGGGCCCAACAAGCCCACAACCCAATTAATGACAACACAGAGCACTAGCAATGCTTTGTTGCCCCAGAACTAGTCAGATTAATGACTTGATCATCCTATTGCACATATTTGGTTACCGTATGTATTTCCCTTCGTCTCGGTTATCTTCCCATTAACCTAGGGTAAGGAAATGTATCAACCCCTGCGGTTTAGGGTAAGCTTTATTCGAAATAGGGAATCTTCAATTTACTGACTCTAAAGGCAGATCATCTCATGATCTCTTTTACTATGCATAGATTCCCGAGTCCCTGTAAATGTCATCCCGATTTCTCCGGTTTACAGATAACCTAATCTCTCACAGAGATTTGACGAATTCCTTCAGCTTATTACCCTAGCCCTGTGCCCTTTAAGGACACGCCCAACAGTATACCTATGAGTCTCCATGTTTCAGGCAGACGAGGTATACAATCAAAACATGCCTTCAAGAACACAGTCCAGGTAATAACTTCTGGTCTAAGGAAAGACACACCCAAACATAAAGAGATTACTCTAATGACACTATCTGTGAGATTTCCTCATAGAGTCTCTTTTTGGGTCTGTTCAGTGCGAGCTATACTCTTATAGGTCCACCCACGACTTTAGCTAAGATATCTCCATATCTGCAGCTCATGAGGTCTTTACCTTGTATCCATATACAAGTAGATAAGTCATACTAGTCTTTACTCGAGATCACTGATCCCCAAACTCAGTGTCTCTAGGCTAGGAACATAAAATTAGGAATAGACATGCAATATCCTTGAATCCTCATGATCGTGATCTCATCACAGATACTCAAGAGATACCTGTTCTATTCCAAGGGGTTTATCCAGTTCATTCATATAATATTAACAGTAATATCGAGACACAATATGAAACTGAATAAATAGTGCTTACATTTATTTGCGACAAATAAAGTTCTACATCTAGTGTCCTTTATTTAATCAAAAGATTGTCTCTAGGACACCCATATGCTAACAAACGGGATAACGTTGGATTTTCGAGCGGGAAAAGTCGTTGTTCCTACGAAAGATGGTAATTTTCAATCTTTCTCTCTCATTTCTTTATTACAAGTTAGAAAAGAGCTCCACAAGGGAGCAGCAGGGTATCTTTTGTCGATCGAGGCTGAGACCTCGGTTGACAATCAAATTCAGAATGTACCTGTAGTTAGAGATTTCGAGGAGGTATTCCCGGATGAAATACCTCGATTGCCTCCTCATAGGGAAATAGAATTTTCCATCGAACTTGTTCCCGGAGTTGGACCAATCTCCATTGCTCCGTATCGCATGGCGCCTTTGGAACTTCGCGGGTTGAAGAAGCAGATAGAAGAACTGTTGGCAAAGGAATTCATCAGACCGAGTACCTCTCCATGGGGTGCTCCAGCCATCTTGATTAAGAAGAAGGATGGTAGTCTACGTCTGTGTGTAGATTACCGACAGCTGAACAAAGTTACGGTGAAGAATAAGTTATGGATGACTGTAATGCTCAATATTTTGATACTCTTGGATGACTGTAGACTTTATCATCTTTTATTTCGCTTTGATCTTTTATGAACAGCGGCTGTTTTGAAAACGTTTGTGAAAGGAATTTTTGAAAGTCTTAAGTGCTGAATTTTTAACAGTGCACCTTACGGGTGGTGTTTCTATGAGCAAACGAACTCCGATTTACTATTATTTTATATGCACGCGAAGCCCCCAACGTGCTCTTTCTAAATCACTTGAAATATTTTTTATCCGATCAAACAGGATGATAAGAATTTTAAAATGCTTTTCGGATTTTAAGTTAGAATAAGAATCTTTGTTAGCTTATGTGACGTTAAAGACTCTAATTCCGCTTAGCAAACGACTCTCTTGGATGCATACAAGGGAGGGCGTTACAATATCCCTCTCCTCAGTATGAGCAACTGCCCCCAGTCCTGAGTCCGTTCCCGAAGCCATAGCCTTCTCCTTAGTATGAGCCATTGCCTCCAGTCCTGAGATAGCCCGTACCTCTCGTTCCATAGATGGTAGGAACGTCTCTTTGTCTTCCCATGTCGAGTCTTCCGGAGGAATGGACTCCCACTAAACCAATACCTGTGTCACCAGAGTACCACGTCGCCAGATCTATCGTTCGCCCACCACTGCACAAGGCTTATGGGTTAAAGGAGTGTCTGTGGAAGTGATGGGTAAAGTGTGGATCTGCAGAGAACGGTTGGCTCGGCACGGTTTCAATGCAGAGATGTGGAACACGGGATGTATTTTCGCTGTTGATGGCAACTTCAGACGATACACAACGGTCCGAATGCGCTCTTCGACTTCAAAAGGACCATAATATCGAAGTGCCAGCTTCTGTGCCGAATTTCTCGTGATGGAAAGCTGCCTGTAAGGCTGCAGACAAGCAAGACGAGATCTCCAGAGGTAAAAGCCCAATCTTTTCGCTTTTTATCAGCTTGAGCTTTCATTGTTTGCTGGGCCCTGAACAAGTTTTCTTTCAATGTACTAATGAGATGCGCGCGTTCGGCTAAGGTGGATTCGACCGCCTTGTTGGAAGAGTGTAACATCCCGCATAGTTAGGAGTTAGTATATGAATATAATTATTTTAAGAACTCAAACTCTAGTTAAAAGGGAATGGAGTTAATTTAATCATAACATATAAAGGCTTTAGTTTGCACCTAAATTACAATTAGAAGGTATGTGATAGGTGAAGTA
Organism: Gastrolobium villosum; assembly: GCA_032173675.1. Lineage (NCBI taxonomy): Eukaryota > Viridiplantae > Streptophyta > Magnoliopsida > Fabales > Fabaceae > Gastrolobium > Gastrolobium villosum. The sequence goes on from JAVKPL010000800.1 coordinate 151,657, forward strand.
GTAGGCTGTACGCACATAAAATAGGTCAGCCTTTGGATATCTCTCTTTGGGTCTTTTCACTAGAAGGGCGTTGGCCCACTTGTCCGTGAGTGGGAGCCATAATGCTCTAGTATTGTCTTTTCTTTATTCAAGGAAATCTTCAGGATTATTCTCTAGTGGCCACCTGTCCATTCTTATCCTCCCTGGGTGCGCTAAGTACAGGAGGAAAATTGCAATTACTTGTATTAGTAGCCAAAGCAATCAGCCTTGTTATCTCTTGTAGCCAACCCTTTATTTCTTGATTCTTGCGCTACATTGAACAGAGAACAAGCTGATGGCTTGTGTCTCAAGGCAACCAAAAGTCACGCCACCTTCTCATCATTTCCCTGTGCGCATAATGAGAAGCAAAAGGTAAAAAGTCTGACTTGCTTTTGCAGTAACCAAATCCACTTAGGCTGCACATTTCAGCCTGTACATGCCACTTAGCTTCCTATTTGCTGCATGTGCGTCACCTTATCCCCCTCTCCTTTGCATGAAAGCCACCTAGCTCTTCATGGCTTTTCATGTGTGCCATCTACCTTGTCCTTTCTCTTGCATGTCTGCCACGTTTTTCTCCTCCTCACCTCTCTACTTGCGCACTTCTAGGAGTACACCAAATCTGTTTCTTTTTATTTGCTGGGCATTGGTTCAGATTGTGTAATAGTTCATCACCCTCTTCTTCCTTCCATGCGCTTAGTGTGGGAACTCAAGTAAAACCCAACATACTCATCCCCTTTCCATTGAATCAAACCTAGCCTCTTGCTTCCCTTCACCGAACGCCTAGTGGATGAGTGGTGAAATCTGGATGCCTACTTTCTAATGAGTCTCAAGCTATCCTTACTCTTTCAACTCATCATCCTCCCTGTACGCTTAATGGGAAGAAACCAGAGTTCTTTTCTGGTTAATGGTTGAGACTTCTAATCAGTGTTATCTCCCCATACCTCTCCTTCCATACGCACACCCAAGACCCAAACAAGGACCGACTGTTATTTTGATTCAGGATCAAAGCTCAGCTCACCTCTCCTTCTTAGTCACACAGCTTGCATGCCATTCTCATTCCCTCCAGCACCCCACCAAAGTCAAGAGCCCAAAGAAGAATCAGCACCTAAGTCTCCATTATTCTCTTCTTCTACATTTGGCCGAACGTCCACCAACTAGGAGCTGATGTGTTCGTCCCTTTCTTATTCTTTCTCCGGAGCCAACTCTTATTAAGTCTCTCTCCTTGCTGCACTTGATATGGCTCAGATTGATGTTTCCCTCCACTGCATGCAGACGTGACCCAAGCCTAGCACCAACCTTTTTGCCTCACTTGTGCACGGTCAAAACTCAAACCAAGAAAGTATAGTGTTCGTACATCTTTGCCTCTTTCCTCCCTTTTCTTCTCAAGCCGTGGGTTCTTTGAGAGAGTGTACAAAACGCCCTAGCATTTTCTCTTTTCCTTCACTGATTCGGGAAAGGATTCCTAAGCACAGAGGTATTGTCTTTAATTTACTCCCTTGTCCCTTCGTATTACCCTCACTTTGATGGAGGGCCACTGCATGCAGGCTGAAGTTTATACTCCCATTGCCACCTGTTTCTTGTGCGCACAACTTGCACAAGAGGGAATAACTGAACTCTGTTTCGTGGAGCTTAGGGAGGAGGAAAGGTTGATCATTGACTAACTGTGGTCGTTCATGTATTTGCAAGTAGAAGTAAGTATAATATTAAACCCTTCCTTGCTCTTGTATTGTTCGGTCCTGTGTTGGTGCTGTCATCACTGCAGGCAGCATGAGCACAAGCTGACCTTTGTTCCTCTCCACCTATATCCAGGCGATGACCCATCTAGGAGTCTTAAATCTGAATCCTTGTATATTTGTAGTGGGAGGTGGCAGTTGTAACCGAGCTACCAACCGCTTGGTGCAGTCAAGGGAGGTGAGTAAGTGTTAAGTTTCTCTTTTTTTCTTCTATTTGGTTCGGTCACCTCTTGCCCCTCAAAAGGAGATATATGCGTAATTATATATAGTTGTCCCTTCTTGTCATTGTTGTTGGACGCTACTCTTTTTGTCTAGGAACTATTAATTGTGTGTTCTTTTCCCTCTCTGTGTCGGTCACCACTTATATGCTAGGATGATGCATGTTGGATTATTCAATCTCCCTTGTCTCTACACAGTCTTGAAGTTATGTTTAATTCACACAAGCCCAACAGTGAAATCTAATGTAGGAGATTGGAACATAGCCTTCCTTAGCGGTGTTGGACTGCTTTGTGTGTCAGAGATGTTACTAGACTGTTACCTGTATTAAGAAGGGTGTAGAAAATTAATTGGATCACACCTAAGTAACTTAGGCACTATTTTGTTTAAGAAAGAGAAATAAAATAAAATAAAATGATGTGGGACTTTTAGAAACTGTATGCGCAAGTGACATTAGGAATAAGTCACATGATATGTGTTGTGGAATAAAATATAAGGTAGAAAACTATTGATATTAAAGAATAATAAATCAGTTAGAAGTGTGGGATTAGAAAGAGAATAAATTTGGAGTACAAACCCCTTTTACTTACCTGTGTTCGGCCCCTTTATGCAAATTGTATGGGGATGTATCTTGTGCTCATTTTTCGGTTCTATTTCATTAAACAGCCCTGTTAAACCTTGTATAGATTGACAACTTAAGTAAATAGCATGCCTTATGTCTCTAGCATGCAACCGTGACCTTGTAAATAACAACATGAAAATAATAGAGGAATGGCACCTAATTATTGGATAAGAAACCGATTATAAGCCAAGAATCTAGGAGGAGGGGAAAGCTTAGTAAGGCATAGGAAATATATGTAATAAATTCTGATTTGGTGCATATGTTTGTTTAGGTGCCCAAGGTCCTTTAAAATCGGACTGTTTGATGATATTTGGAATGCTTGGTTAAAAAGAATGTTAAAGACTTGAGGTAAGTGTCAGGCGATATTACCTAATGTGACTATTGACTACTGGTATAAAGTTGTGACATGATGCTCCATACTCCGTAAAAGTATTATGTTCCTTATGATGAAAGAAAACTGCCAAGAATGTGCCGTGATGGCTATATGATTATGAGGTAAAGTTGTTATGTGGCAGCATAACGTATATGACAAGTATATGTGCCGTGATGGCTATATGAAAAGTATATAAGCATGCACCTTACATCATACCGCATTTATTTTTACGCTTTGTGTGTGAAAGCATAGCATGGCATGCATGTACCAAGATCATATAGGCCTTGCTTTTTAGAATAGTTATGTACAGGACCATGTGTTTGAGCAAGCATCATATAGGCATCCCTAAGGTACCAGGGTATGGGACACTTGGCATCAGTCCGCATAGGCCCACAGTTGGAATCCACAGAGCTCAGGTGCCATGTATATTGATATCCACTGTGAAGTGCGCGCACGACGGTGCTAAAAGCGCAAAGGAAAGGCGTTATATACGCAATATATAAATATGATGAAAAGGAAAAAGGAAAAGGAACAAGGATATGTTGAAGTGACTGTATATGATTTTGTGCCTAGTTAATACTGTTATATTATTGGTTTTGTTGCCACACTACTGGGATTATTCTCACCCCTTTGGGGCTGCTATTTTCATAAATGGCAGGAGGACGTAAAAGCATTTGAAGGCGTGATGTTTGCTGTTGCTTGCTGATGCATGGACTTTCACTGCTACTGTTTAATTGATTGGATGACTGTAATGCTTAATATTTTGGTACTCTTGGATGACTGTAGACTTTATCATTTTGCTTTGATTTTTTTATGAGCAGCGACTGTTTTGGAAATGTTTTGCGAAAAGAATTTTTGAACGTTTTATTAAGTGCCGAATTTTAACAGTTTTACCTGTATTTTACGGGTCATGTTTCAAGGGGCAAACGAACTCCGATTTTCTATTATTTTATATGCACGCGAAGCCCCGAGAATGTACTTTCAAACTGTGCAGGTTTTATTTTTATACGAAACCTGTACGAATTTTAATAAGCTTCGCTTTACAACTGGTTTTTCAGAAAACGGACAGAATTCGCAAGCATCTTGTGCGTTATGTTCCGTGGGGCTATTCACCTCCGAATCGCGCATAATTTATATGTATGCGATGCCCCGGATGTCTAGTTTTTCAGAAGCTTGGAATATTTTTTATCGCATCTGAATTCGATTTTATACAGATTTTATAAGACAGCAAGGTTTTCTGCAAAGTATAGAAAATTCAGCAAAGGGTTTTATCATTGAAATTTTCTATGTTCGATAAACGGTTTCATTTTTCTCAAATCGTTTTATGAGAACCAAATGTGGACTTGTTCAAGTCTCCAAATTAAATATTTGATAAAGTTTTAAAATTTACGAGTTCCATACCGCTGCTACTCTAATACGATTCAGTAAACAACCCTCTTGGATGCATACAAGAGTGGGTGTTACACTAATTGGTATCAGAGCAGTTCGGTTCAAGGTGTTTGTGTGTAATTGTTGCATTGGTTGTTGTTTGTATATGCTTGTTTAATCATTGCTGTTGAATTTAGCTGTTAAACTGTTTGTTGGTTGCTGACTGCTTGGATTAAATTACTGGATTGTCTGAATCATGATTGGCACGTGCTGAGTTATTCGGATAAATTGTGAAAGTTAGTTTGATTGAAATATTAGAATTATTTTAAGACATACTGAAAGCACTTGGTGGAATTGTTTACCTAAAGTAGTTTGAAATGTATTACTGGAGCAGTTTTGAGTCCTGAGAATTTTATAAGTTACTGCTTGAATGTCTGAAGTGTAGGCTGTATTACAGGAATTTGACTTACTGTGATTGGATGTGTAGCGGTTGATTCCTGCTGTGATAAGTGTAATATGGTTGAGAAATTGAGTTTGACCTGGATTGCACTGTTTTACTGCTGTGGTTATTGAATGTTGTTTAGGTGTTGAATACTAGACATTGTTGTAGTATATGCCCTGCTCGATTGTGATATCTATTCACGGCATTGAATTATTTGAATTGAGTAGTTGATGTCACTGAATTATACAAGAGTTGTCTGATAATACTGTGCTGCAGTTAAATTGAGTTGTTTGAATGGTATAATGTTGTAAGTGATTGTTTGTGATTCTGTCCTGAAGTGGGAACCGTGCCTCAATTTTGAGACTACAGTCGTGTATGTCATGCGGTGAGTAGGATCCGCTCGTAGCTTGGCATGACGAAAGTAGAATTAGTATTTATGAGACACGAAAACCTCCTCAAGAGAGAAGTCTGATGTGTAATAGACTATAATTAATTAATGCCTGAATAAAGAATAAATAATAAAGTATATGACGATTCCCTGTGGGTGATGAGGTGATACTCCAGCTGTTCTGGGAATGGGTCTGGCCAACACATTCTTCGGTAACATGGTGGTATCAAACTGTCAAACACCAGAATCAACTAAGGAAAAAAGTTTTGTTAGGTGTCTATGTTGAAACTAGTTAGGAATTGAATCTAGGGAATGACTTGAATAACTAGAATAAGTAAACTAAATTCTGTAGAACCATATAAGTGGACGTAGTAATGAATTACTGATTAAGTAGTGTAAAAAGTAAGTAACCTCTGTTTGATAAATTAAATACATGAAAACCTTGTCTTAGTGTTGGCATGTCAAGAAAGAAATCTAACGAGGAGTCTTCAGTTTAATAGGTTGAAAATCATGAAAAGATATTATTAGCTTTGGGTACCAGTTTGTCAAGTGTAACGGTTAAAAAGAAGTGTTTGAAATTGAATTGTGGTAATATATCAGACCTGAGTTTATAAATTGCTTAAACCATCTAGAATGTGTAGTAGTAATGCTTAGTTAAATTCAGGTTAGGTGTTGTGCTCAAGAAATTATAGGTGTTTTAAGATCTGGATGCGTATGTTCTTTTATAATCTAATTGATACAGGAGACCTTGTTTTTGTGAATCTGGTTGGGTTAACTGTTCTGTTTGAGCAATTGATTTTTGTGAATTTTATTTTATGTTGAAATCTGGAATTAAAGTGTGGTTTCATGCATTTGTATTATGAAAGCCTGGTCTATTTGATGGATTATGATTGGTAGCTGTTTCAAATTGTAATATGGGTAACGATTTGAAAGTTCATATAAGAGTTAATGGATCCTCTGATCTGTTACGTGATATATAGGAAGAGCATACTAGAATTAATTAGCTGCATGCATGACTGCTTGGTACCCTAGTTTGTTGAGTACGTCATAAAGGATAGATTTGGTCACATTTGATTTTAGAAAAATATTATACAATAGCTACAGAACAAACGAACAAATTTAGCACCTCTTGAAATTAGAACCTTGGAATCTTAGTATCTCTACTCGCGTCCTTAAGTCAGCTCCATAGTTAGAGTTAATTAGAAGTATCTCTTAAACCCGAAGCCTAGACAACAGCACTACTCGTCTGTCCAATCCCTTTTCCGCAAGATAGTAGTAAATTGATGCCATTAAGTTTTTATACCTCAATAGTGATGGACTAAGATCTCTAGAAAGTGCAAACAACTGCTGAACTTTTGTTTGTGATGAACCTCTGTGAAATTGC